>JAUTBV010119053.1:0-29215 GCA_032361325.1 Lepetodrilus fucensis
TCTTTGGAAACCCAAAAATTAATAGGCCTACCGATGGTATCGTCTGCTTGATTATGGCTTGATTATACACATAAAAAAACGTCAACGACCTGCCCAACAAATAATCTGAATGAGTTTCTTATCAGACATAGTAAGTAATATACCGTATTTACCTTGTGAATCCTCAATGTCAATATTGAACATCTGTTGCACGTGGAAAGCGTACAATAATCCAGTTTTGAGAACTTTCTTGAATTTGTAAGTTGATTGCTTTGAATTTGTTTGAAAACAATTCACAGCGATAATCGTCCAATAATATTGAATACCTGAATAAAACTTAAATACACGGATATATGTGTGATGTTTTGTTCATAACTTCTGGTATACAATGAACACTAGTACACGTACGACCCCCTACCTACAAGTTAGGGTTTCTCCCGAACAACAGTACCACATATACCACATGGTGTATAACCTCACTATATAACCTCACCCTTTGAGTGATATAATATAATATTTTTTACATTAATATAGACATACTTTGATATACAAGTTGACAAAGACAACCGTACTTAAAACCAAGAGACAATACGCAAGAGTATGTCTAGATAGTGCTTGTCTCCGGAGATATAGGTATCCTCTCAGGTTATATCCCTAAGCTCTGATAGCAGGCCATGTGTGCTTATAGCGCAGTATTTCTATGATAATTGGCTTTAACGATATATTATTCTTACATGTCAATATTCTACTTTGAGATGACTGAACAGGAGTCCACTACATTAGTGTATCAGTCCATCAGTTACCCGTCGTCCACCACGTGACCATCGTACAGAGACTGCACAGTCTGGTAACTGGTCATTGTTCAAATACTGTTTTCTCAATAAATTTTAGTTTTCTTGGCACAGAGTGCGAATATATGTGTAATGTAATGAAAGTGGAACAATGTCTGGGTTATAGCTATTGCTGCCATGAAGACTGTCACCATTAGAACTATAGCCACGAAGACTGTCACCATGAGAACTATAGCCATGAAGACTGTCACCATGAGAACTATAGCCATGAAGACTATCAATACGAGCCTGTCTCTTCTCTTCATCTGTGTAACACGACGCCACCATATAGACACCTATTACAAGACACATTTCACAAAGCGTCAGTAACAAATCTAATATTATAAACCCAGCCTAGGGCGATGTGGGGAATGTTCTCACCATCCACATGCCCATAACCACATGACGATGGTCAGACCGTTCACGAGTGTGTTCTATGACCGATGGCTACACCATGTATAATAACATAAACAATATCTGCTTTATCCATCTCATATTGCTTGGACGCATTTGTGGAAACCACACCAAATGTATATTGGCCACGCCAATGATATTTTATTGCCGATAGCAAAGCGAAATGATTACACATACCCGCCATGTATCATATTCTATACCTAGTCACAATCGTGTGTATCCAAACTAATCTAATATATTCACCAGGAAAAACAGTCAATACTAGATGCCAGCTTGTACGAATAGCATCTATAGGCGTGAAGTTATTGACATATGTCATCACCATTAGAGCATACGTTATGAGTACTTAATTCACGGCTGCTAATCTCTATACACATTTGAGTAGATTAATTGATACACAGACTAGTTATTAAGATACATTGGATATTGATGCCAATTACTACAATATTTGTAATCGGTATGCATCTCGCGATACCAACTTGGTATAGTAATTATAGCACTACCACCTCACTGCATGCTTACTGCACGAGTACCTAGTAATGTCATACTTGTATAGGGATGTAGCCATACCGTGAGTGTATCTAACATCGCATGTATTAAGAGTTCTATTGCAGAAATGCCAAATGAACAATAGGCATGGCTCAACAACTACATATTCAAATTCGGCTTATTATAATAATATATTTATGTTGTGATCTCACAATTGTTAAAGGCATAATATCACAGATAGTTATGGTTGTTTTGGACTAGTTCTTAGCTATGACTGCAAAGTGCATTCACTTGATATACATAAAATCATGTTTGTACTTTCAAAAAACTTTCCACCGCTGTGTCGTTGACTAATCTCCAATGCAACCCCCTCCCCGATAGACTGCTTCTAAATATATCATTCAAAGGGGAAGTAACTCTAATGTTTGCTCGAATTCTTTCTTAGAATAGTAATGCATCACAGACAAGATAAATAGCGGAACGTTCCCTTATTTAACATAAAATATCATTTGTTTTATAACTATTGAGTGCTGGGGGATAAGTACATTAGTAAATAAACACTTTTGGGTGAACAAAGCATGCGTATAGGCCAATCAACCGTGATATTATGCCTTTAAAGGTTATGTAGAAGCCTAGAATTGTGTTGTTCACTAACATAATTATGGTAATATTTACCTTTTCAAACCAAACTTAAACCCGGCTACAATAGATCAAGCTTCACATAAATACACAATTATAGAGTTTATTGGGGCGTTGATGAGGCTGCTACTCGCTGTGTGTGATGTTATTTCTAAGATCTAGCTTTGACATTTTGTTTAATCATAACGGTGTTTTTATATCTTTCAGAAACTATGTGTCGGTCAACAAGGAATTAAATGCTGAATACATCAAGGATAAATACCTAAAACATTAAATTATACTCATTATTTTGATCAGTGCTAATGTTCGTCTGTAACTCGTAAGGAATATATGTGTATGTCGCATATTTGCATCCACGAGGTGGTTGCTCAAAGCGCTAATATAGAAAGAGTTATTAGTCGTAGAAAGATTGCAGTAGGTGTGTTTTTAATTTGGATGTAACTGAAGCTAGAGAAGGCGTGAGTTTTAGATCCAAACCTAGCTAGCTCATGTAAACATCATTACACTAGTTCAGTCTGGAGAAGACAAGATACCTAACACGATGATGAGTAACTTCCTTTGTTAGTAACATGCGGATTAATTCATGGTGAAAACTTCAAATTGTAAAATACATTGTACCAAGATTGGCATTGATGTTGTAGGGTGACTTCTAACTGGGTCCTAAGGATCTTGATAATAAAGTAGCCAAAATTATCAGCTGCTCTTTTGTCATTAGATAGTGGTAGTGTTGTAATCTTTGCTTTACCTATGAAAGAAAATAGCTTGAGGTGGCCTTAGACAAACATTATGTTACTTTAAATGACTTGAACTGTCCTGAAACTTCATTCCTGGTGCACTTGTAGATCTGTCTCACGGCTACCCCTCTCAGCAATAGTACCCTGGGGCCGTATTCACGAAAGGGTTTGTCAGTTTTGATGACCAAATATATAACAAAAACTGACTTAAACCCTTTCGTGATTACGGTACCAGGATACGTAGGTCGAAATGCAGTCTTCTACGTGTGCTTTTCGATACTGTAATAAATAGTGTGATTGTACAGTACTGACATGCGGAGTCACGGTTCAATGATGCTACATAGAGGTCTAGACTAAGGTGGTTTCTGAACACATGCTTGTTGATATATTTCAGGGTAAGTTTAATGTGTATTCAGTACTAGTATAAGGTGTATTAGTACTTACCAAATAATACCTATGTGCATTTTCACCAGTTAATACCTGTGTCTACTTATAAAGAATATACCTCTTGTCTTAAGGCCCCATCACATCAAACTAGTTCTCACTACGTTCTTGAAAATGGTTTTACGATCTTTTTACGAACTTCATGGACGGGCTAGACTTCCGTCCTAGCCCGTCCATGAAGTTCTAGATCTCCCTTCCGTCCTAGCCCGTCCATGAAGTTCTAAATCACCCTTCCGTCCTAGCCCGTCCATGAAGTTCTAAATCACCCTTCCGTCCTAGCCCGTCCATGAAGTTCTAGATCACCCTTCCGTCCTAGCCCGTCCATGAAGTTCTAGATCACCCTTCCGTCCTAGCCCGTCCATGAAGTTCATAAAAAGACCGTAACAAGTTGCTACCACATCCACTCCGTTAGCACATAGTTTAAGCCCGTTCGGCAACATTTTCAAGAACGTAGTGAGAACTAGTTTGTTGTGATGGGGCCTTAAACCAAGCATAGTATTTTAGACATTATTTGGCCAAAATTACACGTTCTACCCCGACCACAGCACGCTTTAGATTTTTTTTAAAGACGGGGTAGGACGTTTTGATAACTACTTTGGTGTGACAGGCTTTAGAGAACGTTAAGTGACGTTCACCATTGACGATTTTAGATTATTAAAATCATGACATTTATTACACATTATATTGTGTTTCAACTTCCTTGACATAATGTCACAGCGCGACTTCATATCAGCTTAAATCTTGATTATACAAGAAAGCCTTTTTATCACTATTGACCTTTACATGATCACGGGTGACAAAGAACGTTGCATGTTCGTGTGATGTATTTTAATAATAATCAATACTGGTTTTGTTTTTAGTAATTGTCGAGCAGGAGGTGTTTTTGTCAATTCACATTGATATAATTATTTGATATAACCATTTGCATGACGTAAATATTATGTTTTTTCAATAAGCATGTTCTCTGTGTATTGATTTGAAGCCAGATGGATTCCGGCGTAGGTTCGTATTCTATGATTTGACTCGTATATTCACATGTCTTTCGGTAGATGTAAAATATTGCTATACGTGGACATACAGATACATTGTGGTAACTCATTTAGCGAATATTGGTATGCTATTATTTATTAAAATAGAAAAATATATGTGTACCTTCGTAGTATATCTATGTACAGGGGAGCTGTGTCAGACAGTGTTTTATATTTATTTCAAACTCTTCTACAAATGTTTTATCTACACCATGCAATAACGTATGGCAATTAGAAGGCGTAACACAATGAAAAGAAACTGATTGAAATGTTCACGCCCACACATTCGCCCACTAGTCACCCCCACCCCCGCCCTCCATACACCACTACGACCTCGGGATATCATAACATTTAACTTTACTTCCTTTGACAAAAAACCCTCCGGACAAATGTCCTATTTTCGGAATGCACCAAGAACTACGGGAAATCGTTATAGTTTCACAATTCTATTTTTCACAACATCTCTTGGGTAAAATAAAGTTTTTGATAAAATATATACACATTAGTTAATCAATAATAAATCAGTGTTGGTGTTAATATACGCGTATACCTAAACCCAACTATTGGCATTGTGTATGATTCAAAGTAATATCCAACATAATTTCGTAATTACAGCTATGTACATTGATTCCAGGCCTCCCCATAGAGTGGTATTGTTAATGGAAGAGTTTGGTTAATGATCTCACTCATAGTGTATCTCAAGGCTCCCAGTGGAATAACCTTGTGAAGTTTATATTACACGCAATACTGTATATGATGCTGGTCTTAATGAGCAGTGGCAACAGTTCAATATAAAGCTGTGTGTTCTATGTCAGCAATTCCTCAGTGTTGAGCGATGAAGCTTTGCAATCGAAATATTTTCTATTCGAATGTCCATGGATTCCGCTACCCCCTGATCCACCACTACCCCAACCTTATCTAAATGAATACAAATAAATCATAAATACATATACACTACATGTTATATACTTATAATGGAAATACTACAATGACTAAGAATAATTCAGAGGCTACGGTGTATACTAATAAAGCACCAGCTATCAATAATGCAGAGAACATCCTTGGTCTTGTCAGTACCTGCCGGTGCTCGCAGATTTACTGCAACATTCAGCGCTACGTATGTTGTGGGTGTCTTCCTGCTCTAAACTGACAAGTCGTGATATAGTGAAATAATCTAGAAAGCGACTCTAAATCCCAAATTAAAAACAAAAACAAAACAAACAAAAATCACAAAATATTAATGCACGCTCTATAGATTGCAATGCAGAGTCCCTCCTGTACGACATGATGTAACTCTAACGTAATCTTATTTATCTTGATAAAATGTATTATATTCGTTGGTTGAAATACGCCACTAGTAGACTCACGTTGCTCAGAACTGATTGTAAGTACTTGTTAAGGACAAATAAAAGTCTGGTTGAACGAACCATTTGCATCGCTACAATATACATTTAGCTAACCATATTCTTAAGTTATTGTAATGATAAAGGTGTTTCATGCAATGAACGTGTACACGTTTGACCTACAACCAATTGTATCTATCAGTATTCTGAGCAACGTGGCCCGGGTAATAACCAGTCTTGATAAGATGGCGGCCGTTCCTGGAGGATGGCTGGGATTCGTCTCAAGATATCATTTGCCTGGCAACTACAGATTAGATGACTCAGTGACAGTGTATGTAACTGTACACACATATTATACATATAGATATATTATTAACTTGCACACGTTACTTCCTATCCTTGTAATCTATGATTGCTGTGATTTCGAATTGACTTCATAACGATAAATGCTGTTAGGAATGGTGAGTGAATATGGAGTGTAACGTCGCTGAGGGAATCTTTCACCCATTTGCGACGACTAACATGGGAAACCTGGTCAAACAATGCGTTACTATTTATTTACGACACAGACAGAGAAACTTGTTCAGACAGCTACAAAATAATACCAAAAGAAAACATTGTTGAATCTCATACACGTGATATAGCCCGAGGGTGTTCGCTACCTGTTGTGGGGAGACAACTGAGACGTACCTAGCATACCACTAGTGCAACTGAACTTACAACTTACGCAACATCTAACTGTGCCGGAATGCCGGAATCCGAATCTAATCAATGCCGGAATATTAAGACATGATCTCCATTGTTCCAGCAACCCTAGCCGGAGTAGTGGTCGGCTGCCTGGTCTCCGCCATCTTGGTGGTCGTGATGTCCGTGCTGGTGTACCGCTACTGTCGCCGGAAACGCAGCAAGGCTAGCACGTACGAGCAGATGGTGTCCGACCACAAGCATCAGCAGGTGGCCAGCGAGAGTGGCGGGCTTGTGTCCACCACAGTCAGGTAAGAGACGGCGTAACGTGGCCATATCCTCACTGTACATGCTCTTCCTCGTCTTCCTAGGTTCATATTGCTTTATTCAGGAGTATACTGTTCCCCGCCTATTATTGAATTATAAGTTTTGATAACAATCCTCATACTTACCGTTAGTATTAAAAATGTAGTTGACGAGTAATATTAAATTATAAAGACAATCTTCATGAAAAGTGCATACTTACCATTAATCTCAGTCGAGGTACGCTGTACAGAACTACAATAGCATTACTTCATAAATGACGTCACTAATTATTTGTGATCCGGGTGTAACACGTGCCTTGATTATAATCCTCCCCATATCCAGGTCTACCGTGACGGATTGAATGCATGGTTTAGGCAATGAATTGCATGCTAATGAACCCCAAGTTGTAATAGGAATTCAGCAGACCTATCCTTACCACCAGGCCACGATACATATAGCGAATAGAGCACGGCTTAAGACTGCACCGACATCACAAGGGTTATACCAGCATCAGTCTTCCAGATGAGTTAATTGGAACTGCATTTTGATATGCAAACTGGTGTATATAGCGGATTAACTAGCAAATGCTGGTATTCCGGACTAACTAACAATAACTGGTATTGTCCGAACTAACTAGTAATAACTGATATTGTCCTGACTAACTAGCAATAACTGATATTGTCCGGACTAACTACTGATAGATGAGCATTGACCTCATCGTCTTCAGTATCAGAAGCTGATATTTCAGAAGCCATACTTTAGCTCTGGGAATGTCGCTATATTACAACCTCTGTATCCAATGGAAAGCTTTCCACCCATCTTTCAGCTGGCCTTTCTCCATACCAGCCAGCGAGCTCCGCAACATCGTCTATCAAGCCTGTATCCACAAACTTTAGTGGGTCTTTTTCTACAAGCTTTGTTAGGCATTTGTCCATAACCTTCATCAGGCAGTTCTCTCCAAATCAAATGTTTTATTGGTACGTGTCCACATCTTTAGATGTTTGTCCAAATCCTATAACGGTATTCACACCCTTCTGCTAGGCTTTGCTTAATCTCAGTATTATTATTCGTGGAATTCCCATTCGTGCGAGTCTGTTGATGTTGCTATTAAATAAATACCGTCAAAATTGAAAGTATTCCTTAGCTTTCACTTGTTTCTCGTTTAATGGAAATAAATAAATTAAATAAATGTATATTTGTATTGCATGAAATGTATATAATGGTATGTTTCTGAAGATTACTATATTGGAACACCATACGTTCAGAAAAGTGGTTTTGCAGATACACTTATATCCACACATATTAAGTAGAAGTAGTTTGTGTGGAATTGGTACATGGTTTCGTTACAAAGTCGTCGAAATTAGAGAGTTATAGTGTAACTGTAGTCTCTATGCGTACACGATGTTTCACAGCGATGTATAGATAAAGGGATGGGAAGGTATTCGGAAGGTATTGGGAAGGTATTGTTTCTGAGAACAAAGCGATCTTGGACTCGCGAAGACACCACTTCGCTGGTTTATCCAATCAACAACGTCTTATTGTGTGCATTACGATGTCCTAACAGTTATTACATCTTAACTAATGATGATGACTTTGTAGTTACCTTTGTATTGGAAGAGGTAATTGTAACAGTCTGTGTGAGTCTGTCTGCATGACTGTCTGTCTGCATCACTGTCTGTATATGTCTGTCTGTGATGTATGGCCTTGACTACAGTAGGTTCAGTGAGCTAAGTATATCTCGACATCTGTGTAATTTCCGACATCCACAATTAACCGCACTTTCTGGATGCCAGTTTGTTCCTGGTAGTGTCTGCTGACAAATTGAATATTAAGAATAGCTCACAGGAAGTCTACGAATGTCCGCGACACGATTTTCTCCGTGGTCTCAATACTTTCTGTGTGGAGTAAAATGAAACTGGAATGGTGACTTCAGTTAATACTTCCATACATATAGCATATTTCTCAACAGTCCTTCGTCATAAATAATGTGCATCTATATATATATATATATATATATATATCATAAAGAAAATAAAGAAATATTGACAGAAACAGAGACAACAGGACAGTAAGATACATAAATCAAGATATATATACATGAATATCAGGACATAAATAATGTTGTGAGTACATGTAGCTCCTATAGGTTATACAGTGCTGTACAAATATGACACTACAAACCTGCGACAGGTGTCGTCTAATCATTACACATGCGTTGCTGCTCATTGAACAGATGTTACTAATAATCTCGCGTATTTTGTACCTTTTGAATGGACTTACTATAGAAAAACGAGCGTGTCAATACTGGGATTGGCTGTCATGATGTGAACTACCAAAGGTAACACTGCTCAGCAGCAGTATGGGCACTTATACAGTGTACACGTAACGGTTTCAAAATATATTTATGGTACCAGGAATCTAGAACAATCAATGTAATCTAAAACGATCCGTGAACATTTACTAGTTAACGCCATTGTAAATGAAACAGAGGATCATTCCGATCACCCTGGGATTCGAACCCGAGTTGCTGGGATTCGAACCCGAGTCCAACGCTCTACCGAATGAGCCAAGGGTGTAACCCCTCTGGGCGAGACCAGTAGGAGCATCTTATATCACACCCGGCTACATACTCTCCCTCCACGTGGTGACTCGTCCTCGAGTTACTAATCCAGTTACTTCATTCTGAGCCACCAGGAAGCTAGGAATTCTCAGTCCGACAATTCAGAGAGAAGTTCGCCGGGAACAACTCGAATACACGTTGGGCGCCATTGAAACATTATTAGTTCTAAAACACTTTGTAACAAATGACAGGATCAAATTTTAGTATAATGTACGAAGCTATACACTACTTCTAGCCGAGATCATGTTGAAGTAGATTAGTTTCCAGGGCGCCTTTACGAAGCTTTCGTCTTCACTAAGATATCTCAGATCTCCCGCATATATCCATGGTTCTCGATGATCTCTATGGTATGCTATGGTCTCGAATTTGTGCATACGATAGCTTCGTACAACGATACCCAGACATTTTATTTCATTTGACGTGGATAATATCTGTACTACAGTTGTCGTGGCATTAATATAACTTGAAAGTCGGTATATTAAGGATAATTACTCAACAGATAATTAAAGGTCAACCCTCTGCAAGAATCAACTTGTCAATGATCAGCTAGCAGATGTTAATGTACACCTTGACGTGACTGCTGTCCAATACTCGTCTACTGGTCTAGACCGTTCTCACTACAGTGTTACCATGGCAAGTCTTTGATATACGATTCACTATGGCATAATGGACATTTTAATGACAATGTTATAGATTTCATGCAACGCCTGATCAAATATAATTATCATTAAGTTGATAAAGCAATAGAGTTGCTATGCCTTGGGGGGCACGATGATAGAGCAGCGGTACATCGAACATCGAAACCAAATGTTCCGAGTTCTAACCTCCCCGGGGGGGTGGGGGGTGTCACAAATGTTTCCGGAAGTTTCATTTTCAGTGCGGTCATGGTCGGCGTCAATGTCTGTCTGTGGCGGTGCTGTTATCATCCTATGTTCAACACTATGCGAAAAGAATTGCAACTTGTGTTACATCATTCCCCCTACCGTAAACTGATAGCCGTGACCAGCCCAAATACCCTGGAAAGCTGGTATAGCACCAATTCAAATAAAGACAAACAAAAACAAAATCTACTTCGTGAAAGCTTGACAGCTATACCAGTCTAATTTCCCACGTATTATTAATATATTTACAATGAAGCCAGAATGTTTTTGTTTTACATTTAATGTCATATGTCACATTGAAAATATCACGGCAGATGAAAGCTTTGCGCTACTTTGTTCTTATATGGCTTGATATATAGTAGCAATATATTATTCAAAATTAAATTCCAATTACTAATAATCAAAATGAAGGGAGGCTTACTGATACCGTAGATGCTGCAGGAATCGCCATCATGTGAGAAGATGTTGTTTAAATGCATCTGGCGGCCGTCTATTTATGTGTAAAGGGCGTAGAGAGATCTCAGTAGTCTTTGACAGTATCCCAGTACAAACTAAGAATCTGTCCAATTTCATAAAGATTGTTAATTCAGCATTTGCAACTTAATATTTCCAACATTCTTGAATTACTAGTAACTAATTCATATATGCATGTACTATTTATATGTACTCTTGTACCGCCGTGGGTAGTCATAAGATAATCAAAACTCTGAAACTCTGCATAACACCGTCAAAATGTACCAGATATTCCCACGATTTGTGACAATAATGGAAAATAAGCACGTTACGGCTGACTATTAGGCTCTAGGTAGTAGGTACACATTGTGGGGCGATGTGTATCTGCTAGATTTGGCTGAAGTGGATTACGATAACGGACTGCACTTGCAATGTGTACAGAAATCTACAGGACATCTTTGCAGCAGCATTTTACAATTGCCGAGGTATAATTACAATAATGTTCTCAATCAGTTCAATAACTGTTTAATCAGAGCATGGAGCTGTATATGTGGGCTTAGTCCTATTTAGACAGCAAGATTATGGTACATGTTTAGGTGGTCAAGCCAGTTGTAGCTAATGTAGTCACTGATGGAAGTCCTGCTCGTGGCTTGTCTGACACACTTCCTGGATCCTGCTCGTGGCTTGTCTGACACACTTCCTGGATCCTGCTCGTGGCTTGTCTGACACACTTCCTGGATGACGACCAAGTTGCACCTTGTTAATACTAGCCAGTCTGGATACATCCATATGCATTGCAACAGTATGTTATGACACCACTGCATCTAGGCGACCTAGCGCATTGCTGCGCTGATCTGGTTTCAAATCTGGTGTCACTCTGGTGTCAATCAGGTGCCACTCTGGACATATTTAGAGCAATCATGCTACTGATATTGATTCTCTAGATGTTTGTTTTAGTGTGTCTGCTAGTTCTAGTGTGTCTGCAAGTTCTAGTGTGTCTGCTAGTTCTAGTGTGTCTGCTAGTTCGAGTGTGTCTGCTAGTTCTAGTGTGTCTGCTAGTTATAGTGTGTCTGCTAGTTCTAGTGTGTCTGCAAGTTCTAGTGTGTCTGCTAGTTCTAGTGTGTCTGCTAGTTCTAGTGTGTCTGCTAGTTCTAGTGTGTCTGCTAGTTCTAGTGTGTCTGCACATTCGCTATGATAAGTGTCTGCATCTACACAGGTTGCAAGATGTCTGAATAAGGATGCAGTCACGTGACAAGAATCTGTGTTCGTGTAATAGAGGAATATAGCTAGTTTGACATTACGCTATTTTTAACATCACATACTTTCTCAATAAATACTATGTTCAATACGCAAATTGTGCACTATTCCTTTTTATGATTAAACATAATCAGTTAAATAATAAGTTTGGTTTAAATATTACTGTTCTCATGAATGTATTGTATCTTGTCCATGGTCATTCTATGAATGACGTAAGAGCAAAAACATTTTGCATTATTTTTGTTTTTGTTGTTGTTTTTAAGTTTAAAGCATATGTTTTAAATATGTGTTAATCATGATGACGAATATTCTATTAAAATATGGTTACATATAAGGATGCCGTCAAATTCATTTTTAGATTCGGAAATGGTTTCTTGGAATATCCTCTTGGGTAATACGCGTTTTTCTGATTATAACTTTTGCCATCTGCACATTTATATACTGGTCTTATTGGAGCTTCACAGGGCAACACACGTACGGTAAAGCTATTTGTACTTGTGTTGCACTCGTACGTGCTCTTCTATTGGTCTTATGTGCAATCTGTTACGTCATTGTGTTCAACTTGTAAGTGTTCTGTGTCTAGCAATTACACGCGTTGTCTACCAGAATATCAGGAAAGCATACACACTGAATTCAACAGAGATTGACAACAAAGTAGGTAGCCATGTTAAAATAGTATGAGCATACTCGGCAGAACTACGGCGGCGACACGTTGGTTGAATCTAATGTAGAATAGAGGAGCTATTTGAAAATTGGGTAGGAATTCAATGCAACGTATTCACTAATACCGGTAGTTTTCCTTGCGCTCGACAGTGCTGCAATACATTAGGTGGGCATGCTTCCATAGAGGCGCCTCAAGCCTCTGGTCTCCATACTACACCAGAATCTCAGAGTCGGAGATATTCACAATAGAGCTACCTTATAAGCAGCGACAATATCACTTACACTTTACCTCTTCCTCTTTGCCACTGGGTGTGCAGATATCTCTCCAACTAATACACCTACAGAGGATTTCCTCGAGTTATAACTGCTACGTTCATCATCCCTCTTCATGTATACATATTACCAATTATTCATCTCTCGGCATATGATGGCTTTGTGACTTGTGCATCACGTGACCAATTACAGCACTCGGCGTATTAATAAAGAGGGTTTTGTGGAGACTCGGCTGAGCAGCCTGACATGTGCCGTGCATGCTAGTACCGACCATTGGATCTAGAGGTGGATCCGTGCTCGTAGTTAGTACACTTTCTCGATATCAACTTTTGGATGATGATCCACGGGTGAGTGTATTGTTGACAGTTGGCTATTCTCGTCAAGTACTGGGATATAAGGAGATGTCATCTGGACTATGTATACTTGTTCTGTTTGATGATGTCAGTCAGGTCCGTGGGGTGGCTACAAGTGGCGGTGATAATGGCTGCGACATGTTTGACATAGAGTGGAGCACGGCTATTGTCTGACCGTCTTCTACTCTGTCATTAGTAAGAGGTAGTTAAAGAGTGTCTAACCACACTCACAGCTGGTAACTCTGGGTCCATCAGATCGATGACTGGCCAGTACTAGATGTCAATGCATGGGAAATAAAATGGTGATTTGCTGCGGTAACCCGTGTCTCCGAAGCCCAATTGTGATACCATCTCTTCTATCGATTCCTAATTCAGTCTGTTTTCCTGAATATTTAGCAAATCTACTTGGCCTTTTCGCAAATCCATATACCACTTCTGAATACCGTGACTGTAAGTTGTGACAATACCGGCTGAAAGTTCGTCAGGACATAAGTTATCTAATTCGCTATTAGCACTTCTCCCATTCAACAGCTATGGGATTACTTACTAAGGGCACTCGTGTATTGACGAGGGAGACTTGACTGGGACCTGTAGGCTAGGCCAGGACCTGCGCCATGCTAAGGAGGTATTCCTCACTCTATGTCTTGCCTTCCAGTATGAAGCAGATCCCCTTCACTGTCCCCACCCAGGGGGCACCGCCTGCCACCCGCCGGGCAGGGGACTCACGGCTTCACGAGGAGGCGGCGCTGGGAGGGCGGTCGGAGCCTACATCACCCACAGGGAAACGACTATCCAGTGAAATCCCAGGTAGGATTGTGTTTACATTCAACTCAAGTTAATGTACGAGTATTGAATATATGCATTGAATAATAGCACTCTGATGTAAGTGTTGTTCTCATTATGATTCGATGCCGGTGTTTTTCAAAATATTAAATATTGATTTGCATTAAGAAGTATTACAGAAACTCAATAGTTCAGTAGATTCGCTCTATACGGATTCGAGCATATGTATATCTTTTTCGCACACTTTACAAATTTCGAAATTTAACATTATACGATGGCATTGCCATTGATAATGTTATAGCGTACACAATACTTACTTGTGATTGACGTAAACTCTCGTTAGAAGTACAGAAACAGACTTAATTTCTGAGCATAAATTCTTGAAATAGATAAGCACTGTTATGGACATGCTAATGGTATAGAGCTAAGTAGTGGTAACAGAAACCATTCATCGAGGACATTAACGAAATGATAACGACACAGTAAAATAGCCTGTTGATAGCGGACATTAAAGTAGTGATCACGAAAACACAGTTATCTACATCCTAGCAACAGAGAGAAAAATACAAAAATACTTGTAAGAGCACATATTGACGGTGATGGCTGCGCGTGAGGTATTGATTAGAAGACCCAGTGTGGGAACAACCTTGAAGGTGTTGGCAGAGACGATAGCACGTGCACCGGAAATGAATTATCACAGCTTCAGGACTTTTCACATGTTAGTATAATTTATGAATTTGTCATTGTCATCCAAATATTGCACTGTACCCCTCTATATGCAAATGGGTACTCGTGAATATCTTCTCACATATACAATTGTCTGTATATGAATACTGTAGTATATATATCTGAATATTTCTGTCATTATTGCTCTGACAAAAAGGCAAGAATAGTAATATTAGTTGACGCCATAACGGATAACGACTCGACATGTAAATAGTATAAAATGGAATACAAATATACAATTAACTGTATTTGTTTTTTTACACATACATCAACATTTAAAACTCGTCAAAATGTCTACAATTAAACTGTCAAGTACATTCTATTTATTATTATTGTTCTTCGTATCCAATTCCATATTTTGCTAGAACAATACACGCATCTATGGAATGTTTTATTGATATTAGCGACACAAGGAGAGCAGCTTGTCTGTATGACATATTATAAGTAGACAATGTAGTGGGTCTGACTGTAGTGGTTAGCCACATCTGGCCCAGGGCATAGTCACCAGTCATGGCTGTGCATTGTATTAGCCACATCTGGCCCAGGGCGTAGTCACCAGTCATTGCTACCCATTCCGTTGACACTCCATCTGAAAGCTGTCATGCATTCTAACATGAAATCCCTTAACTAAAAAATAAAATAGAATCCCTGTGAGATAGATCGTTAGACTATAGTTGAATGAAATACTGTGTAGGCGTAGATCTACTAGGTAGTTCTTCAGCGCTAGTCCTACTCCAGTGTTAGTTCTAGTTCTACTCCAGTGCCAGAGACGGTGGCAGGTGATTTGTGGACTCGTGTCCAGCAGTGGTACGACCTTTACGAGATCCCAGCAGACGTCATGCGCCAGATTTGTCCTGCAGGGTCATCTCCGGTCTTACCCCAGGCCAGGCCAGGGCCAGATGAGCGAGTCCACTGTACCTAGCCAGTTATAGTTACCGCCCTCTAATAGTCTTCTGCCTGGTCCCCCGTATTGCCTGGTCCTCTATTCTGCCTGGTCACCCATTCTGCCTGGTCCCCAATTCTGCCAGGTCGCCCATCATGTATGGATCCTCTATTCTGTCTGGTCCTCTATTTTGCCTGGTCCCCAATTCTGCCTGGTAACCCATTCTGCCTGGTCACCCATTCTACCTGGTCCCCTATTCTGTCTGGTCCTCTATTTTGCCTGGTCCCCAATTCTGCCTGGTCACCCATTCTGCCTGGTCACCCATTTTACCTGGTCACCCATTCTGTTTGGTCCTCTATTTTGCCTGGTCCCCAATTCTGCCTGGTCACCCAATCTACCTGGTCACCCATTCTGTCTGGTTCCCTATTCTGCCTGGTCCCCAATTCTGCCTGGTCACCCATTCTACCTGGTCATAGCTGATTCAATAAACTAATTATGTAGGCAAATCAAATGTATATATTTGAGGTTCGCGTGACGATATTAACAGTGACTTAGTCAACGTTGTAGTACAAAACTATCAATACGATTGCAGTAATATCACTCCCATATTTTATCAAGGGCGGATGTTTTCAGTTTAAGCATACAATGCCACCCTAATACTAGTGTTCATCTCGTGTGTTGTCTGCTTCTTCTTATTGGCGTCGATCAGGACATCGCGAACACCACAATGCATGACATGCCATTCTTGACAAGACATATGACTGAAGACACGACAGAGGGGATTCCGTCTGAGCAGTGCTACGTCGTAGTAGGGTTCACTGATTGGATGGCATTCTGGTTTAATTACTTTACCAAACCTACATGTACCTCCCCCTTTGGTCACATCTAGTGCTAGAGCTATTGGGCAGATGGACCTCTGTAGTACCATATGTCGGTGCTTTAAGTACTTCCTTGTTTATGTATATGAACCAGCAATTAGAATTCTACGAGCATTGATCAATTCCACGAACGAGCGGTTTGCATGTAATGTGGGTGTTTTCACTGACAGCTTGATGAGCGAGTTCTATATGACGTGTATGTGTATAGACATTTAGGAAGAAACATCAACGCGCCTGACATGCATGAATAGTGTACCATAAGTTGTTGTTAGGAGTGAAACCGTTTTTGAAAAACATATCTAATCCACTAGTTTCTGAGAATAACAGAAAGTCGCATGTGCTCGTCACTGGTGTGCACTCGTGCTCCTGTGTACAAATTAATGAAGCTACCACTTCTAGCCAAAGGTGATGTCGGCTTTGTAGTGAGACAAGGGCCATTATAAACCATAAAGATAAAATCAATATGTGATGTTTTCTTACTAAGCTTGGTGGTTGATGTGTCTTTTCTTAGACTGATCCTAGTCATCTTCAGTAAGGTGTTCATTTGTCAAGCGTGCTTAGGAGCTGAGATGCACCACAACAAACTGATAGCTGTAACTCTAAAATAACTAGCCGCGGACACTCTACTGGAGCTGCTCGGCAGAGAGAGAGAGAGAGAGAGAGAGCGAGAGAGAGAGAGAGAGCGTCCTGTGTGAGCAGCGATCTGACTGGCCACTAATGCCTCTGGATAAATAGTACGAGACTGCTGCTGTGTGAGCGCCGATGGATCCTTGGAAGTCCTGTGTCATTACTAGGGAAGTCAGTGTGGATGTCACTGTATGGCGCTCAGTGGATGGCAGTCTTTAGCGGCACGTGACAGGTGGCCTCTTCCTTTAGCTGTGGGCTGGAGTTCTCGATAAGACCATAACACAAACAAACAGTCGTATGGATGGAGATTTTCTGACTATGGCAACAGATGTAATTCGTCTACATCTGAATTAACGATCAGAGGTGTTAAAGCTGTATAACCAACTCTGAAGAGACGGTGAACCTGTACGATATCATTAGACTATGTCATACATCATGGTCGCTATCGTCATCCTCGTACATTAGCACCTCGTGGCCTTTGTCCTGTCGTGGAATGACCATAGCCAATCATCCTATTTACGTGCTCAATTTACATCATGGTATTTTAGTTTTCAACACATAGAGGGTATTTTGCATTTGGTAATTGGATGTAATTTATTATTATCATGAAACTGAAAATATTTTTGGAGTGTCTATGTTTGGATGCTTCATGTCGTATTGAGTTGATGATTTTTTAAAGCCCCACATAACTATAAATCTACGTATAATGTTATCATGATCAGACGTCAGACGCCAATTTGAAATAAAAACACACTTTTAGGAAATTGGGACATGTATGCATGGACACATTCATATTGACTGTCTGCAGTAATAGCCAAGTGCAGCTCTATCAATTACAGCTTACTTCAACCAGGATTAACGTATTGGGGACAAGTTTGCCCCAGTAGCACACTATCGTCACTGACTGACTCACTGTACACCATACTTGCTTCCTACACTGACGAGATCTCACGAGGCACAACCGATGTAAGATCAAATACATGATCATCAAACGAACATTTATTAAACGAATTGTGAACTCTGCCAAAGTTTTTACATTGAATATGAGAAATTTCGAAAGTACACATAACATAATAATTAATTAAGTGTTCCAAATGTTAAATCAATTTGCTAAGTGAAAGCACGCGTGCCGTCGGGTATTGGTAGGTAGTGCATGGCGGAAACACGTGATCACTCTGTCTCAGATAATGTGTCCTGTTCTCTGCGTTATTATAGTTTTTGTTACAGTGTTGAAAAAATAAATCAGATTCGTTCCAAAATGAAATACCCTTGGTGAAAAAGACATTGCACGTTATCTTAAAGGCATATACTACAGATGACATACCGGTATTTAACACTGTCACTGTTAAAGGCCTTATAAAGCAGAGGCGAGCGATTTATCGCCGCGTCAATCAGCGGATAAAACAAAAGATTCTATCGGAATTTTGTATTTGGTGTACAAGCATAGATATAAATGATAACTTAAGGTTATCTCAGCACGTATATATTTCCGGGTTTGTCGCCGTGAAATTCTTCTCCAGTGTGCAAGGACCTTTACCTGAGCATGTGAATACATGCATTTGTTTGTTCTACATAAGTGGTGCATTTAAATCAGATACCTTTTCCTAAAGTCCTACTAATTATAAATATGTCAATATTTTGTTTTATCATTTGTTTGACTGATATTCCAGTATACCAGTAAATCAGTAGTATCACTGAAAGTGTATATCTGGAGGCAGGATTCACATTCAATCAATGATCTAAAAAGGCACATCAGTCTATTTACGTTTGAAACTTAGTTACAATCGGCATTCCCAGATGTAGCATTATTCTAAGCACGGGTATAAGATTTAGTTGTATTGCAAATAGAGTTCTTCAACCTTAGTGCCCTTACCTGTTCGAAACGTTCTTACGATCGTAAGACAATCTTAGCGATTCTTATAGCATGGCTACGAACTGTTCTTAGGCTAAGAAGTTCGTAAGTACGTTTCGAGAATAGGCCCACAGTTTGACAATGTCACGAGCAACACCTGCACACGTGCTTACTATTAGCAGTATCGGTCTGATTAGGACATGTACGTTATTGTGTGGATTGGTTTGTCTACGGTCTCCTAGAACACATGTCGGTGACAACCTAAATAGGATATAGAGCACTTGTTAATATTGTAGTCCGCCAAACACGGAAACAAGATAGCCCCACTCCTTTATTAAAGCATTGAGATTCAAAGTGTTCGGACATGGCATACGATTCGTGTAACTCTGAAGAGTTCAATAACGGAATATTGTATTTTTCAGGGAGAAATATTTAATTTCGATTCTGCATGATGGCCATTGTTATATGATAATGACGTATTAATGCCGTATGCTAATGTCCTAACAATATATGAATTATCATTCCATACCGACGTGCTAATTAATTTGGAACCCCAATGAAGTACATATGACTGATCTATTATGCGTTGCTGTCTCTGAACGTAGATATCGTGTTTAGATGTATTCTTTGCCCTGGAATCAAGTTTACTCACTACACCGCGTATCGTGTAACAACCTCGCAATATCATTAACCAGTAATAGTATATGTTCCCAGTAATGTGGTATCAGTTCCCAGTAATGTGGTATCAGTTCCCGGTAATGTGGTATCAGTTCCAATTAATAATATCAGTTCCCAGTAATGTGGTATCAGTAATGTGTTATCAGTTCAGTTCCCAATAATATGGTATCAGTTCCCAGTAATGTGGTATCAGTTCCCAGTAATGTGGTCACAGTAATGTGATATCAGTTCAGTTCCCAGTAATGTGGTATCAGTTCCCAGTAATGTGGTATCAGTTCCCAGTAATGTGGTATCAGTTCCCAATAATACTATCAGTTCCCAGTAATGAGATATCAGTTCCCAGTAATGTGGTCCCAGTACTGTGGTATCAGTTCCCAGTAATGTGGTATCAGTTCCTAGTAATGTGGTATCAGTTCCTAGTAATGTGGTATCAGTTCCCAGTAATAGTATCAGTTCCTAGTAATGTGGTATCAGTTCACAGTAATGTGGTATCAGTTCACAGTAATGTGGTATCAGTTCTCATTAATGTGGTATCAGTTCCCAGTAATGTGGTATCGGTTCCCAGTAATAGTATCAGTTCACAGTAATGTGGTATAAGTTCACAGTACTGTGGTATCAGTTCTCAGTAATGTGGTATCAGTTCCCAGTAATGTGGTATCAATCACCACAGTCTCTACTTATCCACTGTATATGATTACCTTCTTCCATCTGCTCTGGACTGTCTATACTACTCTACTCTACTCTATATCAGTCGTAGATTATTCATACAAGTGTACGTGTGGACTACACCCGCCTACGGGAACACCATACACTCCCTATACACACACCATCTTGTAGTCCCTCCTTCGGCAGTGTCCATCTAATGGCTTCAATATTACGGTATGAGCATTGTCACATTGTGAAGATGTTCTCACTATTACACATAAGCGTGTCTAGATGTCAGAGATCATGAACCTATGTCTGACTTCTTACGTCCAATGTCTCCTGCATTGGTTATTTCCGCCGACAGCAGGCTGAATCTATCATCCACGACAAGCGTGCCACTTCAATAATGAATGGTCTTTCATTTCCCCATTATTTTTCCAGAAATATCTTCCTGCAAGAAAGAAGGTCAATACCTTATATGTACAGTAGGAGACTGGCACTGATAATTAAATCAGTTAATTTACATTTAATGAAATAACTGGCATTTAGATTTCGATAACCGAGATTATTTAATTAGAGTTAGTCATGCAATATATAATATGAAGATAACAGTTGTAACTGATAGTAATCACGTATTTTCATATATTTCTTTACATATTGCAGGTGCCTATGCCTTGGGTTCCATCGACCCGAGTCTGTACAAGATCGCTGACGAGGACGATGTCTACGACATCCCTAAGGATCACATCGGCCGCATCTGGTTCGCCGTGGAGTATGAGCGAGAGACAGAAAAGTTGATGGTGACACTGATCAAAGCCAAACACCTCCCCAGCAGAGTGGTGGGCAGCGACAACGCCTGCGACCCATTCGTCAGGTACACCTAGCTTCATAGAATGTTGCCAATACTGATTGCCACCTCCATGTTGCCAGTACTGATTGCCACCTTCACGTTACCAGTACTGATTGCCATATAAATGTTGCCAGTTTTACAATGATTGGACTTGATAATTCAGTTATTATTATTGGTTCGTCATTACCAGCCGGTGCTCAGTTTCAGTTTATTTTCTCTAAAGCTTTCTATTGCACCCCTTTAACTCACAAACTGTGACATGAGAGGAATACTCTTGAAAGTAGAACTTTCTTTTTTCTAAACAGTATTCCAAACCAAACCAAAACGCGCACGACGATGGGGACCTAAATCATTTAACTTCTACATTATCTCCTTGTTAGGTAGTACTGTGTTTGATGACGATTCTTTTATGTTTGAACATTACCTCTGTGAAACACATTAGTGTACGCATCTGCTTGTACGGGAAGGTGACTACGCCGTTGCTCAGCTAATGTAAGAGTATTTATAACTACTATAGGAGCTAATCATCATGACAATTATCTATATTCTCATCATGCAACGTTCGCCGTCATGTGGTAGCCTTTTGCTAACCCAATTACATTCTATTTGTGGACATCCGGTGGAGACACTGAGCTTTCGTCTCTAGATATCTCAACTCTCAAGTATCGTAATAACGAGTATACTCTAAATAGATCCCATGGAAAAGAGACTTGTTTTAATGTTTAGAAATAATATACAATGAAGTATTTTAGTAGGACTCCATACGTTTTCAACGAGTATAAATAATGCGTAGTCTGAATCTAAAGTCGGGCACTACCAAGTACGGATAAGATTTCAGATGTATTATGCTGTAACACCACGAATAAGCGGCGTATGACTCAAATACAATGATTGCGAAACCCGACGGTATTTTCGTACTCCTGAGCGGAACCTATATAAAACTGGCAGTCCTAAATGAATCCGGAGTTAAGACTATTACGGGTTTGCTATACCTGAGACTATACAAAACAGTCGAGTTTCACAATAATTGTATGTCTGGCATCAGTATGAGCGTGGCGTAATGAAACTGATAGATTCTACAACTCCAATATTGTACTCATAAACATATTATGTAACCTGTTTAGTGTATGCACGCACATTCATAAACGTATGTCATGACGTACATGGCAACACACATCACAGATAATTACCTTTCCTTCCTATCCATTAATAATTTGAGTTACGCATGCATCTTCCAAAATACTTAGACATCTCTGAAAGCGCAGACAATTAAGATAGAGGCCATTAATAATCATTAGTACAGACATTAATATTAATGAGTACAATAACCTCATTGGTAATTACTGACATTGTACATTAATATAAGTGTTTCGTTACATCAATACAAACTGGTATCATTCAGTGATAGTTCTTATGTCAGGCCAGCTCTAGCCACCCACAAGTACTGGGCACATTGTTCTCCCAGGACATGCACACTTCCATTGCAGGCACGGTTTGACATATATCTAAGTAATACATATGATGTTGTAGAAAAGATTAACTGTAACATTTGCAAGATTGCGTTTATCTAATCGATGACTGTGTATGTATTTATGTGGATAGGAAACAGTAGGAAAAGCTTGCAAGTTTATTACGTAAAGTATATTAAATCGATGAGTGTTTATAGTATTATATGTATGCTCTTGAATAGGCGGGTTGGATCAATGTTTATATGGGTTGAGAGATTGCACTATTGGCAAGGTATATTAAGTAAATTAATACAATGCTACATGTACACGCGATGTCGCTGATGATGCCAATGGAGGTTGGTGTTCATCGTTTCACCGAGAGTAGGTCATCACGGTAACACCAGATGCTCACCTTCCGGTCATCAGCGACAACAGCAGTAACTGTTTCCGACTACTTCATCCTCGAGCTCGTCCACGTATACTGCCACCTATGTAGACAGCAGCCTTCTGTATACTTATCTCTGTATACAGTGTAAGTCGTACAGACACCGACGGCTGAATCCGACAGCTATCTGTCTGACATGCAATTACTTATATAGTGGACATAAACACATCATGTAACATATATTGAAATACTCAGGTGCATGACCTATAATATAGTTATTTAGTAGGCTTGCTTAATATACTAGTAGATTAAACTATATGTTAAAATGTAGCTGTACTTAACAGCATAGTAACAATAATAGAAACATTATCCGTGTGTTTTGACATTCCGATGCGCAATATGTAGTCAATGTTTACTAATGTTCACTAAATATTATATAAATCAATCTAACCACTTATATCATGCATACCTCTTACCATCGGGGAATGAGTCTGTATTAAGACAATGATGAGAGGGGTAAAACTGGTCCGCGATATCAGCAGTATACGTAGTATGTCATTAACAGTCATACCAGAACATCCACTAGAATCAAACGTTCAAAATCGATCACGTTTCAACGGAATAAGTACTTGAATAACATCATACACATCTGTTTGATAAGGCTGTTAATGTCTACAAAGTCGTTAAATGTAATTATATTGAAACAAATGTCGACAACTGGATATACGTGATTTCCTATTTCAAGTTAATGTAATATTAATTGCACAAATGATTGTTTCAAATGGCAAGGCTATTTAAAATGTTTTACTCTACCGTATTCATAGCATCACAATACCACTAATAAAAACGGTTTGATATGATTTACACAGTTAACGTGTGCAGCCCAGCCATGAGATCGATACGGTTAGGTTATTTGTTCCCAATCATGAACGTAATTATATAACAGCCTTTGCCTTATTGTATGTCTAGTATGTAATCAGTTCTCAACGTTAGCAATGTTAAACGTTAGTATGAACATTCCGAATCATCAAAGCAACAGTAAATGCTACGTTAGTACATGATTATACGTTACCATCAAAACATTGCTATAGTTTCATTGCAGTGCATCGCCTAAACATCAACAAAGATGTGACAGTCTTATGATCATAGAAAGACGTCGAGCAGTCTCGTTGAATGATTTCCTTATGATTGAATGGTCGATATGTTGACTGCGGACTGTAAAGGATTCACGTAATTGTGGAAGGACAGTATCGTTAGAAGATAGATCCGTAATGACCTTGTTAAAACCTGGTCAACACAGTAATTAGGCCGGCGTCATGAGAGACTCTTACAACATCGATAACCAAGATGTTTACGGGAGTACTTGAGTGTGTACGTAAGTTTGGTACATGTTACCGAGGTTTGTCACGTCTGAAGTCAACCGCCCCGCTTCGCATGGTAGTATAGTCCACGTGTGCGTGTGTGTGTGTGTGTGTGCATGTGTGCGTGTGTGCGTGTGTGTGTGCGTGCGTGTGTGTGGGGGGATGCGCGCGCACGTGCGTGTGTGTATATATACACTGAGGTAACGGTAAAGCTTTTCGACAACTGTATTTTATATTATTGTTATTTACAGACTCTATCTGATGCCTGACGAAAGACGATATCTTCAATCCAAGTTCAGGAAGAAAACCTGTAATCCAAAATTCGAGGAAACTTACGTATTTCAGGTATTATCTGTTAATAGCTTACATTAGGGCTTTGCCCCACGTTCATATTACACACAGTCAACTAAGTCAACTAACACACTCTCTTTCCCTCTCCTTCTCCCTCTCCCTCTCCCCCCCCTCTCTCTCTCTCTCTCTCGGTCTCTCTCTCTCTCTCTCTTGGTCTCTCTCCGTGTGCATGGGTTAAATAAATGTCCTACAAGCTATCACAATAATGCAACGTGTGAGTTCATATGACTCAACATCATCCCCTATAACGCATGTCCAATGTATCCAGGCCATGGCCTTCACCGACCAGATATGAAGGTAGTCCATAGATCATTATATTAGGTGGACGTCTATAAAGCCTGAATCCAGATATGCATGTAACTTTACGTGTAATACAGTGGCGCGTTCGAATCCTACTTCAGGTGAACTTCCGGACCATTGGTGACCGCGTCCTAAAGCTGACGGTGTTCGATGTGGACAGACACAAGAGGCACAACGTCCTTGGCCACGCGCTGTACCCACTCCGCGACCACGACTGCATGATGGAGGGCCGCAGTGTCATGTGGAGGGATCTGGAACTGGAAGTGTCAGAGGTATGCTCATATTGTTGCCACGTCCTTGCAGGTGTGGTCATGTTGTTGTCACGTTGTTGCCACGTTGTTGCCACGTTGTTGCCACGTTGTTGCCACGTTGTTGCCACGTTGTTGCCACGTTGTTGCCACGTTGTTACCACGTGGTTGCCACGTTGTTTCCACGTTGTTTCCACGTTGTTGCCACGTTCATGGCATTCAGTGTACGTACAGCTAAGACAGCGTGACTTCAAAATATTGCGCATAATGCATATTCTATCTTCATGAGTCATGATTGATTTCAACATATTTTATTGATACAAATTCAATAGAATCAGACAAAAGCGAAATAATGATCTAAGTCCTCTCCTTATTTACAATTAATAACAACATACTTGGTGCCAAAAAAAAACATAGTGAAATAAATACTAATGATGTCATCGTATCAGAGTTCAAACACCATACAGTACAAGTCTTCAATAGTCGAGGAACATGGAGCATAGTTCAACAGGAACATCTTAAGGCCAAAGAATACGCACAACTGCATTGGGACTTTTCATATGGTTACCACTTCGTATTAACTGATTATCTCGTCCTTCATTTGGTTACCATGTTATTGATCACGTTATCGTGCTCATAATGCACGGTTAGTGGAGGTGGTGCTGTGCCTCTGTCATGTTGCACAACCCCTAGTTTGGCGCTTCATGTCAGAAAGAAGTAATACATAGCACTGTTTAACATAGAGATGGCATTGCATAATTTCAAATCGCAAGAAAGGGTTCGTTATTGATACATGACTGAGGGCTTGTGGACTGAATTGGAAAACATTGCTACATTCAAATACAGCTGACGTCATGTACAGACTCGAATAGCACGTCCATCGTGTACACGCATGGCGTGTATGAGTTAGACTTCAAGACTGGACTTAACTTGACACATCATGCATGGCGTGTATGAGTTAGACTTCAAGACTGGACTTAACTTGACACATCATGCATGGCGTGTATGAGTTAGACGTCAAGACTGGACTTAACTTGACACATCATGCATGGCGTGTATGAGTTAGACTTCAAGACTGGCCTTAACTTGACACATCAATGCATGGCGTGTATGAGTTAGACTTCAAGACTGGACTTAACTTGACACAGCATGCATTGCGTGTATGAGTTAGACTTCAAGACTGGACTTAACTTGACACATATTGCATTTGTAAGATGAATCAGGATATATTTTGCTTGTGGTTCTTTTGTCGCAATTTGCAATTCTAGATGAGTGCCAGAGTATTATATCATAGTGCCAATGTTTAATGTTGCCATGGACGACGGCACATTCGTTTGTATGATCCCCATGGCGTTGGGAAGGTCCGTGGAAATTACATATTCATGGTTACTGATTCATTACACTGCGTTTTGAACATGCTTTAGGAGGTACTTATGTCATTATTATTGCAACTATTGTCATTATTATAAATCATTATAACTATGGTAATCATTGAATCTAGAATGTCTGCGTTCTTTGTGACCACACACACACACACACACACACACGCACACACACACGCACACGCACACACACACGCACAGACACACACAGACACACACATGTATACATGAGACTGTGGGTGTCCAATGGCTCTCTAAGGTAATGGCTGGCTATGGTCTTAGTGATGCACTCAGGAAGTGATGTTGTCTGCTTGCAGTTAACGTAGAGGGGTCCCACTAAGTAAGAGCATTTGACTCACAGTTTATTGTCAGCATCCTAGCTAGAAGTACCCTACTCCAGTAATACTCACATTAAATGGTGACTGGTGACGTGATGGACGTCCTTGTGTCACACTAGACTACAGCTCATCCTGTCACACGGAGGTCCATCCTGTCACACGGAGGTCCATCCTGTCACGCTGACGTCCATCCTGTTACATACAGGCGCCTACATTACTTAATACAGTAAGCCTGTCAGTTTATAGTTTACTTGTAAGTAAAACTAAGTTGTTATACATACATGTATAGAATAGACTCGTACTGGTATGGTGAGAAATCTAACTGTACCATCAGCAATCTTGTCTCAGAAATGCAACATAGTTACTCACTGACTATTCAGCTGTATTAAGTACTAAATTCTGATCTTTCTTTCCTGTTCTAGAACACATCGGACCGAGGTGACCTCCTCATATCTCTCTCATACAACAACGGCGTGGAACGACTGACCGTCGGGGTGTGCGAGGGTAAAGGATTCAAACGAACGGAAGGAGCTGGCTCAGTGGGTAAGCGCTGCCAATGCGTTATACTGACTATACTTTACTTCATCAATGTGTATGTATATTGGACATAGAATAGAAGGCTTGGACAATTTGAGCTAAATCTAGGACGTGAATCCGTGGACTACATCAGGGTAAAGTGTCAGTTCCAACTGTTCCAGATTCGTACGTCAAGGTCAGTCTGATGAGTCAGAACAAGTTGGTGAAGAGTAAGAAGACGGAGGTTATGAAGAAGTCGCTAAACCCAAACTACAATGAATCCTTCACATTCAAGCTGACATCCTCCAGCCTGGACACGGCCAGCGTCACACTCACAGCTATGCAATACCACAGTGGTCACAAAGGTAATAATAATAGTTTATTTCATGTACGTAGGCCTCATAGGCCCATGTACATTTGTAGTTCACATGAAAGCGGAGATTACATACAATTTACATAGAATATTTTCTAACCATAATAGAATAGGTACGTGCCTCATCAAGTCAGATGATTGTCTGACGTTGGGCGCCACAGCATCTACTTCCGGAGTTTTGAATAATGTATATCGTGTCTAGTATATTTGTATTCATTTACAACCTCGTCACACCCGATTTTTAAAAATGTTTCCCTTTTGTGTAGTCAATTATTATCTTGTTTTATATTTCACATATGTAGAAAAATCAACATATTTCACAATGGAAATGTGGTAACCTAGCTAATACTAATGCACATTTTCAGACAAAGCAATCGGAAGAATCGTATTGGGGTCATTTATGTTTGCGAGAGGGAAGGAACTGGACCACTGGAATGAGATGTCGGCTAATCAGAAGGAGCATGTCTCACACTGGCACACGATGTCCTGATACCAGACGTCGAGGTCAAGGTCAGCACGACGTCAACGTCCCATCACATGTGTTATGCAGCGATCAAGACCCGGATGACAATCCAGGAAACGTGAGAATTGATGTGCCTACAGAGACATTCACCTTGAATATGACCTTGTATCCGTGTAGCTTCTTGTGGCGTTGTGTCCCCTCACTGTGGAGGGAGTGCTCGAGTGACGGTCAATGAAATCACAACAATGAAGACTTGAAGATGATAACGAAACCCAGAAAACTAGTGATATCATTTATTACCATTCAAACTAAATATTGTGTTTCCATTTGTGTTGAATTTGTATTTTTGACCTGAATTGGTCCAGAAAGAAGAGAAACCGATGACTAACCGACCAAGGTGAACATTGGCATGGACACTTGAATGAACTGTGTTTTATCGTATTTTTTAAGTTCAATCGACAATACTCAGTCTGTAGTGTTGGTATAACATCACAGACTGATGAGCGTTGTAGAATGAACCTCAAAATACCAAGGACTGGTGATACCACACTATGACGTTGTCATGTGACTGTATGGCCTGGTGATACCACACTATGACGTTGTCATGTGACTGTATGGCCTGGTGATACCACACTATGACGTTGTCATGTGACTGTATGGCCTGGTGATACCACACTATGACGTTGTCATGTGACTGTATGGCCTGGTGATACCACACTATGACGTTGTCATGTGACT
>JAUTBV010119054.1:0-13289 GCA_032361325.1 Lepetodrilus fucensis
CCACCAATGTCTAACAGTGCAATGTGTCCACCAATGTCCAACACTGCAATATGTCCACCAATGTCTAACACTGCAATGTGTCCACCAATGTCTAACAGTGCAATGTGTCCACCAATGTCCAACACTGCAATATGTCCACCAATGTCTAACACTGCAATATGTCCACCAATGTCTAACAGTGCAATGTGTCCACCAATGTCTACCACTGCAATATGTCCACCAATGTCTAACACTGCAATATTTCCACCAATGTCTAACACTGCAATGTGTCCTCTAATGTTTAACTTTAAGCTAACACTGCAATGTGTCACCAATGTCTAACACTGCAATATTTCCACCAATGTCTAACACTGCAATGTGTCACCAATGTCTAACAGTGCAATATTTCCACCATTGTCTAACACTGCAATGTGTCACCAATGTCTAACAGTGCAATATTTCCACCAATGTCTAACAGTGCAATGTGTCCACCAATGTCTAACAGTGCAATGTGTCCACCAATGTCTAACACTGCAATACATCCACCAATGTCTAACAGTGCAATATGCCCATCAATATCTAACAGTGCAATATGTCCACCAATGTCTAACAGCGCAATATGTCCACCAATGTCTAACAGTGCAATGTGTCCTCCAATGTTACTTTAAGCTAACACTGCAATGTGTCAGCAATGTCTAAGCTATCAGTATTGTCCATCTTCCACCACATGGCTAGCTGACACTGCCCTAGGCCATTGTAGGTGGTAACTTTGTTTCAGGATCTTCTCAGTTCACTTTTTCCTCATTACAAGATTACCTCCATTTGCATGCGCTTAGACCATTAACCAATCGGCTTACAGAGTCTGGCCTTAGGGTATGTGCCAACTCAACGAGGTATAAACAACATCTGCCCCCTGCAACAGTTCACAGGAAACAACATGTTGTTATGTGAAGGTTATGTTCTTATTTTGATGACAATTGGGACCAATTCCTGCCATTACACTGATTTCCTATGTAGCTATGTGTTGTGAGCTCCCTTATATAAATACAATGAAATTAAAATCGAGCCTATACATACATGTACATGTACCTCCTCAAGAGGGATCAATTTGATTTGTATGCTTTCAAATTTTATGACATCATGGGTGAGTGAGTGATTATGGAGTTTAACATTGCTGCGGGAATCATTCACCGATTTGTGATGATACGACGTCAGGGTATGGTAGGACAAATGGGGGTAAATTCACAGTTCAAACTAGAATACTGTAAATCATGAAATTAATGCGAAAAATGTGACCGCCCTATTGTCGCATTTAATTGCTGCGCGCTAAAGGTAAGACTTGGAGGAAAACATGTATGGAGACATGGCTGTTCGCATTTTATTGGTTTCACATTTATGTCTAAAATCTAGAGGTCGCATTAAATTAGTGATGCATTAATTTCATGATTTACAGTATGTTACAAGTGTATAGATTGACTAGGATTAAAGCACATAACTTTATTGCATTAGATATCCAAGGTCTTCTTCTAATAATAATAATTACTTATTGAAGGAGAGGAGGAAGATGACTACATTAATAAGGTAAAAGAAGTATGAGGTAGAGGAGGAGAGGAAGTAGAGGAAGTAGAAGAAGTAGAATAGAGTTGTTTGATCATAGGTGGAGAACTGTATGATGTTCTAAGACGTCAGATCTGCACTCAATTTCCCAATGTTTCACAATACAGTTGCACAGACATACATGCATACGTCACTTAGCATTCTCATGGACTGCAGAGAGTCTTTGGTTGCTTGCATCAAGAAGATAATGGTCATAGACACTGGCTATGATGATACACATGCATTGTGAAATGGGTTCTGTCATTAGATATTTCCATCAGGTTTATTTCTCTACCAGCGTGACCTATCAATTGAATCCGACCCACGGTTATCGCAGACATTAATCAATGGTAATCCTGCCATCAATAGATCTAACGCTGATCTAACGCCGATCTAACTGCGATGTAACAGCGACGTAACGGTGACGTAACATGTAACCTGCAGAGACACTATGGATAACGTACTGCTTCTCAATAGCAGGCCGAGATTATCAGCTACCGAGTCTGTTCTTTTATATAATTCTTGAGAAATAGCCAGCAGCAGAGAGACCCTGATATCGACAGTGTTTACACATTTCAGATTGGAAATTTGTAACGCTTGCTTAAGCAGTCCATTTCCTACTTCTTGTTCTCAGTGTATCCCCTTGCTTAGGAAATCTGCTTAAAGCAGTGGACTGCGCAGAGTACTGCTAAAAAGGATGCGAGGCCTTTGTGCTGTAAAAAAAATGTCAGGACATAACGGCAACTAAATTGATTGTTCGGTGTCAGGCATGATTTTCCTCGGCAAGTATAAAGACATCAATCATTGCCTCCGATGATAGGCTAGTTGAGAATGTCAATTTTTCAATAGCTATCTGGAGTTTTGCACCAAATCCAGGTCAAATGTTCCAAGGATTATTTGATATCGTGGTAAGGCTACAATATTTATTCACTCAGGCGAGATCGCCGATACCCATATAATTCAATAATAGAACAATCTCCGTTTTTCAACACTGGTACGATGAAATATCATGTTTCCTCCTTAGAGACGGAAACCCATAACAATGATTTACTTTGGGGAAATAAGTGTATTTTATATTATAAAATAAATATGGTTCTGTGAAAATGTTGAACTAGCTACATCCACCGATTACGTCTTCAAACATTTTTTTTTTTATTGTGCATACATTTCTGTCATGACATGAAATTTCATAAATACATTATCAACAATGCAAAGAACGTTAATTAGAGGGCAAAAAAATAGCAGTTTTATTTGAATTGAATTATATTATATGATTAAAGATTGATTTTTTTATTCATCTTTGTTCACATTTGTTGTACAAATTTTAATATTTTCTAAAGATAAAAGTGATACAATTGCCAATTTAAATTGGAACATTTGAAGGAACAGTGCAGATATGATTATTGGCTTGATTTTCCACATTATTTATAAAACGAGATCTTCATCAGTATCTGGGCATTATACATGGAGGAGATACTCAATATGGCCGCCTAGATCAAGAACCAAATGTTAATTACAGACTGCAGTGGTTGAATAGAAGCTTAAACTATCACAAACAGAACAATTTGTGGGAAGCGTAATCTCCATTCACTCTCTCAAATTAGAGATTTTAATTTGGGGTTTTGCGATAAGGGTCCGACAATATGCAAATGAGGCCCATGTGCAGTGCTTCACGGGCGCCAAAAATGTGAGGCTAGTTGGTGCTGCTTGGTACAAGACTAATCTTATTGAATAAATTGACCGGCTGTGAAAATATCAATTTCTATTCTTTGTATGCAAGGCTGGGTTGTTTTATTGTCAGGAGTAATTCCCAGGACACAGAATTTGTCTCGTCTCATGGCACATACAAGCAAAAACAGTAGGTTCAATTCTTTCAAGGAGTTTAATTTTAGAGAAGTTTATGTTAATGGGGCGATATCATGTCTGCAGTGAATGACATTCAACCCAATCATGTTTTCACATATTCTGGCAAATACATTTTCCCTCTTCTATTTTGATTGATTTGATTTGATTTGATTAGAATGAATTAAAGCTTTATATTACAGGGGGAATATTTAACCCATATGCAGCGACTATGTGTGTATAAGTTTGGGATATAATAATGAACAAAGTATACAGGCTTCCATAATCTGTTTCCAACTACATTAATCCTGTCTTTGCACTTGGCTACAGGGATGGATTTTGTAGGGAAATATGATTGTAGGAATTGAAAATATCTGGGAAGCTACCCAAATGTATGCTATAGCTATGATCTGGACCAACAATCAAGAAACATACAAAACTATGTTTTCTCTTCATCATTTCATCTGACTGTTTTACAATTTGAGGTTGGAAGTGAATAGATTGTCTGATAAACCAAACATAATATTTACATGAAAAACATTAAATACAATAGAAAATAAAGATTATGATGATTGTCTCTGCATTGAAACTATTGATGGACTAATTTTACTTTTCCAATATTCCGATGATATCAAAATCAACTTTATGAGTCACTGAATGTAAAATAATACAATTCAATTAAAATAGGGGACAGACTTTTATGTTAATGTCTCCTTGTCAGACTCATAAAATATTATATAATAATTCTTTCCTTTTGAGACGTATAAAAAGCCCAAATTACACCATAGTTTAACGGCAAACTGTCTTCTTTTTGTGAGTAACACGGGTGATAGAGTCGATATTAATCACAGAGACAACTGTCTTTATTCAGAGCTTGTCTTTGACACTGTACAATTAATGAGCGTCTCGCACGGCCAGTGATTGAAGCGTTAAACAAAGGGAGGTAATATTCTATTCGGTACGAGAAGATCGCTTTAATGAGTGACGCAACACTGAAGTTTGTTTCCAAGACTCTGCACACATCAATTCATTGTTTCATTGCAACTGTCACGCTGGGAAGACTCGCCCTTTACGAGATGGCTGCAAATGATATTGGACCGACAAATATTTCCGCCACCGCTGCTATGGGCCTGGGGGTGTGACACAAAGTGGCATAGGGCGTGAGACAGCAATAACAGCCTCGAGCAGGTTCTCTCCATGACTTCTTTGTGCGGTGGTCCATGATGGATGGGCCTATCAACGAATCTAAAGAACAACCCTGTTGTGAGGATTGCCGTCAAATCCATGGGAGTTGCTGCCCCTGTTTCCTGTGCAACATCTTGTGCAACATCCTTTGCAAGCTCCAGTGCAAGTTCATAGGACAATATCAATTACACCATCACCAGTGACCTTCACTTGAAATTAAAGTAACAGAAATCAATCTCGTGAAAAAATAAGGGTTATTGACCTAATATAACGGAGATGGCTCTCGATTATTGCGTGAAGAGAAGTAATGTGTCTAATGCTATGTGGGCAGGAAGTGGCGCCATTTCAAGGACAGGATGCGTGAATTGACCATAATGTCTGCCAGAGCTGCACGGAACCTATCTACTGAAGCCTATATATAACGTTAAAAGAATCTGTACCTTGCTACAGAAAGTACAGAATTATTAGAATCTGTACCTCTCTACAACCAATATAGTGTCAATGGAATCTGGACATCAATTAACCCTCTCCAAGCTGGAGGCAACCGTAGATTCCCTAATGAGCAGCACCTATGTCTAATCCAGCAACCAACAACCAACATATAGTCTCAATAGAATCTGAACCTCTCTACAACCAACATATAGTTTCAATAGAATCTGAACCTATCTACAACCAACATATAGTCTCAATAGAATTTGAACCTCTCTACAACCAACATATAGTCTCAATAGAATCTGAACCTCTCTACAACCAACATATAGTCTCAATAGAATCTGGACCGCTCTACAACCAACATAGCCTCAATATAATGTGGACATCAACTGATAACAGCCAATGTAGCTTTAATAGAATATACCAAATATAATCTTAATAGGATCAGGACCTCTCTTTAACCAAAACAGTTGTAATAGAATATGAACCTAGGTACAAGAAATATTGTGTAAATAAAATATGTGCTCATTTGATGATCTGTTGGTAAATACATGTACACGGTAGCATCAGTATTAATATAATCTTCAGCTGTTGATAAATAGCGTGGCCTCAGGCACCTATCTATAAACAACATAGTATTAATATAATCTGTACATCAGCATAGTCAATATTGTGCTACCAGAATCTGTCAGTGTTTAGACCATATATGATTTGCTGAAATATGTGAACAAGCTTGTGCTGAAATTAGAAAAAGAGAATTGCTTCTGGAAGTTATTGATCGGTGCTTCACTGATGACATATTCAATTACATTGCCCAGAGCTAGATGACAAAATTGATGACGGCATCACTGACACCGACGGTGACACCTGTGACAGCCTCCACTGACTGTCACTGCCAAGACTGTCACCATCACCTCTTCTAGTGACATCTAAGACCGAGGGTAATGTGCTGCCACGCCAAAATAGATAATGTCTTATCTAGGACAGACTGTAAAATGTGTTCTATACATAGGTCCGACTGTATTCTGCTGTGGTATCAACATATGGATAATTTCTATCTAGGACATCAACAACTGACAAATATTCTGCAGTGTCTACCTAGAACATGAATGACTGACTGTCATAAGTTGTAGTGTCAACATAGTCATAGAGATCATGTCTATTTAGGACATCAACAACTGACAAATATTCTGCAGTGTCTACCTAGAACATGAATGACTGACTGTCATAATCTGTAGTGCCAACATAGTCATAGAGATCATGTCTATCTAGGACATCAATGGTTGACTAAAATGTGATGCAGTCACAGCATCCAACATAGATAATGTCTATCTAGGACTAACTGTAATGTACTTCAGTCCAAAAATAATGCCTTTCTAGGACATCAATGGTTGACATCAATGGTTGACATCAATGGTTGACTATGTTGTGATATAGTTTCAACATCAAACATAGATAATGTCCATCTAGGACCAACTGTAATGTACTTCAGTCCTAAGATAATGTCTATCTAGGACATCAGTGGTTATAACTGCAGTATCAACACAGATAACATTATAGGATGTTAACGACTTATTACACATACTGCAGTGCCAACATAATCTATCTAAAACGGATGCTTTTATTGCGTTTAATTGCTCCATTACCGCGATACTACTTCCCTTTTACTAATCATGCAGAACGAGAACAATACCATTGTCCTTAGGCTATTTGTGCACAGCATATGGTTGAATATGGTATTCCAATAAAAACATCATTACATGAAATTTTCGGTTACAGTAGGATGAATTAGCTTACAGACAGCGTCATATTGTCTGGTCCGCTATACTGATCCATATTTATACCGATCCATATTGCTATATACTGACTGCAAGGATTTAATTAAATAAATCTACAAGATTATGATAGAAATCCATTATAAGCTGATATCCACTTTACACTTTTAATATTAGATGTGTATTCTGTCACAGATGTCATTATTAATAATGGTTTCAGGTTCTTGTGGCTAGAGAATGCAAATATGATTATCAAAATTCAAACTATTGTCTACACATTTATACAATTTCAATTGTTTCTGTTTTTTTATTATTGTTATAGTGAGAAAGGAGATCAATATATTTATAGAGAATTGATTCAATTTATCATTGATCATTATTATATCCCATAGGCACAACAATTACATGTATACATTATGTTAGTCCAATGATACCAAGTCTTATTACTATACTAAGTCAGTTATAAATCTGTCAGTTCTCAAGTGTGTCACTGTGGTTGACCCATATACTGAGGATATTCCTGCGAAAAAAATGAGTAAAAATACTGGTAGTTATTGATTCAGTCGTGTATGCACAAATGAGCAATTTGATTCCCCTAAATGAGTGAGTGAGTGAATATGGTGTTTAACATATCTTTCACCCATTTGCGACGACCCCTAAATGAGCATATGTACATAATCATCCTGATATAGATTTATAAATGGTCATCTACTCGTACCTATCACTTGTCTGACCCAGGCACATAACTGCCTATACGCAGATACACAGTAGAATCCAGAACAATTTCATAGCCAATTGTTTGTTTTTTTAAACAAATCCACAAATCCACATTAACCATAGCTAAGCCTCTTGATGACTTACCAACCTGATTATTTTTCCAGATGTTGCCGAATCTATCTCACCATCTCCAAAAGACACCTGCGCATAAATGAATGCTAATAATATTAGTGGGAATACTATACAAAGGGTTACACTGACATAATTCAACTGACAATGAGAGGTGAGGATACTGATCGATGTAGTGGTAAAATGCTACTGTAATAATGAATAAATCAAAAGTTTTACCATATCTTCCTGAATGTACTGTATATACTTGTGTATAAGTTGAGGTTTAGATACTCAGAAAGAAAGAGTAAAGAAGGGGGTTGACTAATACACATGGTCTTCTTTTGAAAATTATTTTTTCCGATCTTGAGTCTCACACAATGGCTAACTTCCTGGTATGTATCATAATTACCAGTCACTATAACTGCAATAATAAAATATTAACACAAAATTTAAAAAAATAAATATAGAAATCTTGAACAATGAGAAGCACTGCCCAATAAGTAGAATAATTACTTTGCGAACCTTTATGGTACTTTATGGTAAGTACATAATCTGCTGAGTCACAAGATCAATACATCGCCATCGTTATTGTCATCACAGCCGCTGACCCAAATGTCCTACATCTCCATAACTAAGTAATCATATCATCCCGGGCCATCTCATCAACACAAAATTAATTGGCAGTCTGTGATCGCCTCTGAATCGGGTCACGCCACGGAGAAACCCAAGTCTGACTTCAGCCATCTTACTGCCACCTTACTATGATCTGTACTGACTTTCAAAGACAAACTCATATGCTTGCATTTCCAACTCATATGCTTGCATTTCCAACTCATATGCTTGCGTTTCCAACTCAAAGGCTTGCATTTCCATACTGAAAGTAACTGACGACTCTTAGGTATATATATGGGTCCGAGGCAGATCAAACCAAGTACAAAATGTATTATCCAATAACTAGATTATTAACTGCAATACACTGTGACTTTGTCTGAAAAGTTTCTAAATATCAAAATGAATTTGAGGCCACATTACTGTTACTTTACCATTTACTTGTTTTCAAGTTGAAATCATTACATGCTTGTAAGGAATTTGATGAATTCTTTGTTTAATCAAATCTCTAATCAAAGATAAGATCTCATATTGTTTTCATGAGAAACAAATGTTACAAAAAATAAACTGTAGTTTGTATATGCAAGGTAGTTATATGATAATATGTGTGGATGTATATTGGTTATGACTTTTGAGCATACTCCTTTGTGACGTTGAGTAATAACCACTATGCATATATCATTATTATTGTTATTGTTATTATTATTGTTATTATTACTATTATTATTTATTTGTGGTGTTGAATAATAAGCAGTATGCAAATATCATTATTATCATCATTATTATTATTATTATTATTATTATTACTATTGTATCATATCCCTTCTGGTGTTGAGTGATAAGCATTATGCAAATATCATTATCATAACTAATTGATATTGTTATTATTACATGTATTACTATTATTATTATTATTATTATTATTATATTCCTTTGATTTAAAAGCAATATGCAAATATAATTTTCACTATTAATTATTATTACTATTATTATTATTATTATTATTATTATTATTATTATTATTATTATTATTATATTATATCCCTTTGTGGTGTTGAGTAATGAGCATATGCAAATATCATTATCATTATTAATTATAGTAGATGCAGATGCAGTAAACAGACTTTAGAGACTAATGCACCTACATGACATGTCAGCCTGATCTACCACAGACACCATTGGAGCCAATATGTAACAGGACCTGGTTGAAGTCAGTGATGTAACATGCAGTCATTCTTCATAACATCCCCTTTATTCTCTCATGCAATAACTGTGCAGCTATTGATGACAACATGTAGGTACATTCAAAGAGGAAATGTTAAAAGAGACAATTACTGCTTAAAACAGACTAGATATGACCAGAATGCATGTTCCATGTATATTGTTCAAAGTTTCAAATTGTGACGTCCTTTCTTGCAGTTTTCAAAGAGTTCTCGAAGTTTCTGGTGCCAGTCCTAATAGAATGGAAATGGAGGTATAGCTTTGGCATATTTAGTATCTAACCATTTGCATTGAAGCAGGAAAATAAAAATGTAAACATTTTCGTTTTCCATTTCTGTATACTTTCTGTATTATTATTATTATTATTATTATTATTATTATTATTATTATTATTATTAGTGTTGCTTTTGTTGATATTGTTATTAATTATTATCAATAATAATTAGTACTATTGTTATTGTAAATACATTAATAAATATTCTTAACACTATTATTATTATTATTTAATATTATTATTATTATCATCATTATTGTCATAAGAAAAATAGTTCTAAGAAGCAATTTATAAGAAGTATATTAAACAAATCACAGTACTGTCAATTTCTATGGGTTTACAATAGTATGACACATAAATTCCACAAGACAGATGGCATATATGGTGATCACCGCACGACACCCTCCTGAAACATACATTAATTTCATGACACCCTCCTGAAATATACATTAATCTCCTTCCCTGGCAATATTATCCCAGCCTGCAACAACCCCATTACTTACACAGTAATTGCTCTCGCGGTTATGGCATGCAGTGGATTCCCACAATTGCTTATTGGTCTTGCACATCGGAGCGGACATAATTGAGAGATTGACCAGCTCCGTAGTCGATCTATGGATGGACAGTCCAGCTCCACGCAGTCCGCAGTCCAGCCAGTGGACAGATGAGTCAGTGGAGAGGTCATCTGGACTGCATCATCAGAGCCGGTCCTCCGCTACTGTCTTAATAACACCATCAATATCGCGTAAATACGCCGGGAATGAGATAATTGTTGGAGTTGGAGTTGTTAGCCGGCTCACATAGTGCTAGGAAGAGAGGATCCGAATGTCATGTATAATATCACTGTCAGACGCCGTCATTGTAATAGACCAGAACTTTGTTGGAGGACATAACAAACACTTAGCGACACTCTCCGCACATCAGAATCCGTTACATTTTGTCAAAATAATAACGACTAATTCCTGTCGAAAGGTTAAAGTTTTGGAAAATGGGTAATTATCGACAAAGTGAATAATTACGAGACTTTAGTTTACGGTATCTATTTTGATTCCTGACTAATGAAGAGTGATTGTGGAAAGTTAACTTTCATGCATGCAAGTTGTTATACAGTGAATGAAGTTTAACGTCGCTGCGGGAATCTTTCACCCATTTGTGACGACTTATTATTATTATATTATACATATTATTATTATTATTATTAGTATAATACAGTATTTCATTGTTATTGCGGTAATCTATGTATAACAGTCCATTATGGAACCACTAGGAACCATAATACCCTCCCATGGCAAAATATGAAAAAGTGTCATCTCCCATAGCAATATCTGCACTCTTCCGCATGGAGAACACCCTCGCAAGTCAATCTTTGTACAACTTCTCAACACTGCGGAGGCAATCTTCCTACCATTTCCAGACAGCCACAATTGTGAGAAGTTGGGTTCATCAAAAACGACCCTCTGTGTTCATCGATGGCAAACGCAGGAAATGTCAGAAGCTTTAAAACATGACTGAAACATAGCTTTTTGTCCCCAGTTTTTCAACGCAAACATGTAGAAATGCGTCTTGGCAAACTTGAAGTGCTCGAATAAACCCCGATCTATTCAACACGTCATTGAAATCGGCCACGATCAATACCTCAAAATGCTCGTCTTGGCAATGCATAATGAGCAAACAACGTCTGAAATTACAAAAATTTGTCCAGGGCTTCAAAACACAATTATTGCATGTTCTGTAACGAGCTGGTTGTGTAATGACATGGAGCAGATGCATGGTTCAAGTCAATCACAGCTGGTTCTCCTGGATCTGATGATGGTAACTTGAGACCATCACAAACTTTCAGCTTTGTCCACAGGGATGCTCATTTTTGGTAAACTCTCTATAAGCTATGTAACATGTACTTGAGCATGTTTGTTTAGTGGTCTGGTCGATTGAGAGGAAGGATCACATGGTATTAGTCCCAGAGTGGTTGTATAATTGAAACATATTTCAAAAAGGAACCAAAACAATCTAGCACGCATTAGACACAATACAAGAAAGACTAACACATCATTAACTATATTAAACCTGCCGTTATTTCATCCAACTGTATACTTATATAATATTAATAAATCCTGATGATGTCGACATTTTGCCAAAGAAATGTTGACTATAGTTTTTAATTTTGATTATTTAAAAAAAACTATATTAAACCTAATATATTCAACGAAATTAATTATGGGCAAGTAGCTTTTTTGGACATAAATTTTTAATTATATTAATTTTAAAATGAAGGTTTTTCAAACATCTCTATGTACTCACAGACTCTACGTACTCATCAAAAACTTGTAATTGCATTGGAAGAATTACACCAGATTCCTCAAGGCTAGTTCAGAAACCTAATAGAAAGCTTCCCCACAAAATATCGACTGGCCCTTAACTTATTTTCCTGAGTATATAAAATATAATTATATAATAAGTTGAGTTCCTAATATGTTTACCCTATCTCATTTGGACATGCAAGTGGCAAATAATAAATAATTATTAATTCATTTCTATCTATGCAAATAAGATATCAATTGAACTACTGAATTCCTTGGAACTTCTAAAAGATTGATAAGCATTATATTCAAATGTTAATCCAATACAGTTGTAGAAAAATCAATGGATATCAAGATATGGACTGGATTACAGGCAGTATATACCTGACATGGTTTTAAATATAATAATCTAAATGTCAAATGTTAAACGCTAAATTATTAAACAATTCTTGTCTGAGGCACTGATATAGCAACACCCAATCCACAAATCTGTACAATTTATGTGGAAATCATTAAATAGTCATACATGTATGTCTGTCTGTATTTTTTATTTTTTTAAAGTAATACCAAAAAATATTTTAAAAATTAACAGGTGAAGAAACGTAATTGGATACTATATCTGGTATCATTTTATGTAAGTACATGTAGTAAGCATGACGAGACTTCTCTTAGTCTACTGTAATGAAAATGTACAAACAGGTACATCAACATCTGCTACCAGGTGTATTTTCTTTTCATCTGTAATAAAACATACTTTATACTGAGGAAACATAACAAGCCCAAGTTCCTAAGCCGGATACGTATCTGTTGTAATCTCTAACGTAATGTCAGTAATAAACACCATCCATTAGTGACTAACATCCCTTGTCATCATTGACGTCAATAATAATGAAAACTAGGTAAACATCTACCCAATGCACCTGTCCTGACTAAATCCACATTACAGGTAAGAGTTCTGCTAATTACAGGTAAGTCTTCCACCGTCCTGTGTCCACTAACTCGGCCTTTATACGAGAAACGAATATTGCCGTTAGTTTCTCAAAGCTTTCATATCTACTACGAGACCATAGCGCTTTCATAAGTGCACGATCCCCGTGTGTTAGAGATCCGCTACGAGAGTCCTTTGAGAAACGATGCCCTGGAATATACCTGGGATCTCCTGTGTGAAATGGCTTAGCTCTGTGATAGTCTCAACCCCAACCATAGCTCTGTGATAGTCTCAACCCCAACCATAGCTCTGTGATAGTCTCA
>JAUTBV010119065.1:0-13288 GCA_032361325.1 Lepetodrilus fucensis
CATAAAGTCAATCAAAGTCAGATACTGTCAAGGCTTTCTTCAAAAAGTCATTATCTATACATAAAGTCAATCAAAGCAAGCCACTGTCAAGGCTTTCTTCAGCAAGTCATGATCTACAATAAATTCAATCAAAGTCAGGCACTGTCAAGGCTTTCTTTAGCAAGTCATTATCTACATAAAGTTAATCAAAGCCAGCCACTGTCAAGGCTTTCTCCAACAGGTCATTATCTACATAAAGTCAATCAAAGCCAGCCACTGTCAAGGCTTTCTCCAACAGGTCATTATCTACATAAAGTCAATCAAAGTCAGATACTGTCAAGGCTTTCTTCAAAAAGTCATTATCTATACATAAAGTCAATCAAAGCCAGCCACTGTCAAGGCTTTCTCCATAAGTCATTATCTACATAAGTCGGTCAAAGCCAGCCACTGTCAAGGCATTCTTTAGCAAGTCATTATCTACATAGTCAGTCAAAGCCAGCCACTCTCAAGGCTTTCTTCAGCAAGTCATTATCTACATAAAGTCAATCAGGCACTTTCTCCAGGAATTAAGTCACTATCTACTGGTACATAAAGCCAGGCATTGTCACAGATTTCTCCAGCAAACAGCTTCATCCAACAAGTCATTAATCTACACAAAGTATGTGATAGCTTTCTCCATCACATTGCCGGTACTCTACCTATATAAAGTCAAAGCCAGCCACTTCCAGAGCCTTCTCCAGCAAAGCTGCAGCAATTTGATAAGCATCTGTTGCCTGTTGCTGGGTGAACTTGTCATAGGGTGTCCTGTGGTCGGACTTGGTGGGGTACTGTGTATGGTCCTTGTCACTGACTATGGTCAACAGATCCTCAGCCAGCTTCTCTATTGCATCCTTGCCCAGCTTTCGAGCCACCGAACGCAGATTCTGTGTCCTGTATTCATCAGCCTCTCTGGAGTCTCTGTTATATAGAAGACCCTTCACTGCTTTCTCGCACACCTTGGGAAGAGAACATTAATATTAATACCTGCAATGAAAACATCATACTTATCATCCAAGAGGGGCGGAATGTAGCGCAGTGTTAGAACGTTAGACCGGAGTGAAAAGTTCCAGGTTCAAATCCAGCCCTGGGGGCCCGGCATGAGTGTTAGCGAACTTTACCTTTCTGACGCGATATTGATAGGATGCACTGACTGTAGAGTGGCAATGCAGTTATCATCCTTTGTCTTGTCAGTACCAGCCAGTGCTTGCAGGTTTACTGCAACATCCAACGCTACATATTTTGCGGGTTTCTTCCTGCCATAAACTGACAAGTCGTGATATTAGTGAAATATTCTAGAAAGCGACTTTAAACACCAAATTCCAAAAATATAAAATAATATATCATCAATGAATATGTCTTAGCAGAAGCAATCGCTTGACCAAATTATTGTAATGTTCAAGTATTGTTCTGTAATCATTATCTATTACTATGTCACACTGCAAATGTAAAGTAACTTATAGACCTTGACACATGAACATCTGTATTTCGTATGATAAATAATTCAATATCATCTCACCCACGTGCCTTTAAATATAAACTATATAGTTGAATATGTAGGCACGAGTGGCATACATGCTTGCCAAGCCTAAATGTATATTGCTTTCATAAAATCGTTTTGAAATATTGTATAGTATTTTTCTGGAGTAAATATACTGATATGGATATTAGGATACCTACACTAATGCATGGCTATTCAATGTTTTGATGCATAACGATACATATAATTACCATGTAGCATTGGAAGCAGGACCAGTTATGGCCAGTCCCCATTTGAAGTGTGTTCCTAGCAATCTTCAGATCATCCGTAGCCTGTCGTATCCACCTCTTTGCTTCTTCGGGCTGTGGACGGGGTTCTGGCCGAGCAGATCGACGAGAAGACGAACTTCTAAATCCAAATCCAAAGAAATCATCATCCTCTTCCCTATGTTCATAGTGATGTCTGTGCTGGCTGCTTCTGCGGTTCATCTCCTCATAGAACCATTCGTCAAAACCAGATCTAGAAGACTTTGATTTTGATTTGGTGTCACTTCCAGTTTCTTCGTCTATGTTCTTTCCCAACTCCAACATTTCAACATAATTTTGAATACGCTGAAAGACCTTTGTGCAGAACTCTGTATTGTTCTTGTTCTTATCTGGATGCCACTTGAATAAGAGCCGTTTCTTTACCTTGTCTCTCTGCTTCTTGTCAGGCATCTTCCAAGCCTCTTTCAGGATCTCTCTGATTTCCTTCAGGACAGTATCCATGTTCAAAGGTACGTCTTCTTTTATAGGTGATGCTCCAGTTTCTTGCTGATTTTCATGCCGGTATTGCTGATTCTGGTTCCGATCATCTTGATTTCTGGTAGACAATACAAGTGCTCTTTGATCAATACCTGATGGAGTAGGTTTACCAGTGTCCTTAATGCGGATGAATTTGTACAGATCTAATCCACAAACTTCTTTCAATTCCGCTTCTCCAACATCAATCAGGTATCGAGCGTGAATTGCTGTTGCTGTCTCATCTATGATTTTCTTCACTTTTGCATATATGTATTCTGGGTTAGTTCCATCACCTGATCCCTGTGTTCGCTCAAATTCTTCTTCAGTGAGAGGATCATACTTCTCAAACCCAACATACTCTTCCTCCTCAAATATGTAGAAGCCGTTGTCAAGCATCCAATGGAATTCCTCGTCAATATCTGTTCCAAGAGGAGGAAGGACTGTATTGTCAAAATGTCCACAGGTGTAGCTAGTATCATGAATGTTTATTGTATCCAGAAAATGCTTAATGTCTTCAACTGGACAATCGAGCATGCTTTCCACATGGTTGATACATACAGTCAAGCGATTTCCAGCTAATTTGTTGATGGCCTGTGCCAGCCACTTATGCAGAACATTCTTTCTAAAGTTGTTCATAATTTGGGTTGAATGTATGTAAACCGTCAATGGTTCATTGGCTTCATCTAGGAAACATGTTGGTTCCTCAGAACTGTTTTCTACTTCTTGGTCATTGTCGAGAAGGACTAAAATTGTTGATAGTTTGTTCACTTCTTTCACGACCAAGCCTGCCAACCTTTTCTCAATGTTCAAGAGTTCGTCATTTTCAAGAGCCTTAAGCGTTTCTAACCGTCTCTGGTCATTTATCAGACGAATGAGGCCATGGAGAAACATCCTATTTGCAATGTGATCTTTGTACTTTATCGCCAGTTTTCCCTCGTGAGCGCCATCTCTGGACAGATTATGGAGCCTCTCAGATGTCATTTTCGTCAGCACTTTTGGTCTGTACCTTGCAGAGAGCAGGTTGAACATGGTAAACATATCTGTGACGGATATTCCAAGTTTATGGAACCCTATAAAGTACCTATTCTTCTTCAATGAATGCATTCTTCTTTTAAGAATTGCATTGTCTGCAACAACAAGCTCACTTGACACTGCAAGCTTTGTTTCCTCATCCAAGAGAAACAGCTGCCTCACTGATAGGTCGCTCTGTTCATCCTTCTTAAGACTCTTAAAGAGAAGGTCAGTGACATCTTGAACTGTTTCAAGTTCATTTGGATCAAGCTTGGTATCTTCCGTAGTATGTGACATGATTTCTAGAACTGTCGCATAATGGTTTGCAGATACATTTGAGGAAGCCCCTAACCTCTCGAAGAGTTCGAAGAATTTACCAAAGTATAAAGGGGCTCTGTATATGTATCCCTTCACAGCTTCCTCTTTGGTCATATCAAGAACAATGTCCTTTGGTCTTACAAAGATGCCATCTTCAGGCAGAAAGACGAATTTCATTTCGGTAAGTCTCATGACTGATTTCTCTGACTTCTTGTCAAGTAAGAATTTGTAATTTGACTCCAGTACTTTCAGAATAATATCATGGAGTGGGCCTGCTTTCAGCGAGTTTGGTTGTTTCTGCGCTAGGGATTTACATATGTTTTGAATGTGATCCACAACCTTGTCAATGCCTGGTTCTCTTTGGATGCAGAGAAGAGAATCAATTTGGCTTCTTTCTTTTGCATTATGTTCGAATTTGAAGTAATTCGGGTCGGCAAAACTCTGCAACATACAAGAACTGGACCAAACGGTATTGAAATGGTCATGCGTGGTGGAGTGAGAGTAGCAGATGAGTTTTCCTTGTTGTATTTGAGGATGTATCTCTTTCACCATAATGCTCTCTTCGTTTCCACTTGATTGATGTGGCAGCACAAACTTGATGTCTTTGATAGTTTGAAGAAACCGTCCTTGAAACAGATCGTTCCTGCCTTGGAAGAGGTGACTTATCAATAATTCAGATTTTGCTGTTGTCTCTTTCTCTATTGATGTAGACCCTTCCTGTTCAACTTGTCTCGCAAATTCCAAGAACTTTGCTTGAGTCACCTTAGTAACAAGACCACAGAGTTGAAGGAATTCTTCCCATTCAGGATCATCAAAGGGCTGAGGAGGAAAATGTTCATTTGACAGAAATTTAGCAAACATTGTTTCCGCTCTGCTGAAATACTCAGAGGCCATATGTGATGATCCATCTGGGGCTACAATGAAAGAAAGATTCTTCAGACAAGATATCAGTTTCTGTTCAGGGTCCAAAATGAGCCCGTAATTCTTCAGAAGGATGCTTTTAACAAACTTGAGATGTACAATTTGAGCAGGTCTTGGCAGGTTGGCGAACTCTTTCAGAATAAACCTCTCGTATAGCTCCACAGGTGAAAGAATCTGTATTCCAAGGAATGTCAGCATTTGTTGTGCGTGGTAAGAACACTTCAACAGTGTAATTCCAAGCTTGAAGGACCATGTCTCCATCCCTTCAACTGGGATAGAATCAAAATCGCTGATGCCATAGACAGTTGTTGCATCGGTGTTTCTAAGCTTCCCTGCAATGTCTTCAAAGATCACTAAACTCTTCAACATTGTAATGGTCGTTAACGATTTGTGTTTCTTGAATTTAGTGAGGTGACTACACAAATAATGCAGCACTGTTTGCCCTATGTCAGTAGTGATTTCACCTCCAGTGGTGAATATGTGGGAAATAGACTTGAGCACAGCAATGGGGTTATCTAAACTCACAACTAATGTTTTTGTAAGTAGAAAAGCTTCATTCACCATAAGTGTAGACACATCCAGGTGAGGTATAGAGAGCTTTAAAAATGCAGGAATGTAATCTTTATAAATATCATCACACTGAGCAAGATTGAAGATGTTGTGTGCGGTATTCACTGGGTAGAGTTTGAGTTCTGAACCTGTATTTGTCTGCATTCTTCCTGGCAGTAGACACCATTCTCCCAGAGGTGTCAGCTTGCTTTTAATCACAGAAACATCCGGATACTGTCCTCCTGATGTTCGCTGTATTTCATCATGTAAAAACTTCCAAGCTTTCTTTATCCACCTCTCAGATGGTGATTTATTCGCTTCCCATAAGACTGGCACACTACTGTGCAGATGCTCCATTGTGTATGGAAGTAGTTCCCCAAATGTGCTTATTTCCAATCTCCTAAGAACGTCCGTCTTGTCTATGATGCCGAAATACAGCGAAACTATCCCACTGTGGAGCATACGTTCAGGCGATCCCTTCACAAGTTCTAGAGCATCGGTCACTATGATCGGACTATGAGTCTGGAACACAGACAATGTCATGTCTTGTCTTAGCAGCAAGGGAAGACCATTTAGTTCTTTGGAGAAACTCGGATCTTCTTTGCAGTACCTCGTCAGCAAAATCAAGGCATTCAGATCTTGCATAGGTGTTTCTTTAACGTCACATGGAAGAGTTTCTGCTTGACATTTATTGTTCTCTGACTTCAAGAAGCGTATTACCATTGTTGGTGATGTACACGCGACTTGATCTTGCAATCCTGAATCCACAAACTGTTGGAGTATATCAAGAGGCATGTCAACAATATGCATTCCACAGTCTTTAAGAACTTCCACCAAAGTTTCCTTCTCCTCCCTTTCCGTTGGCTTGGCCGTGTGGATGTTGTTGAAACAGACTGGGGCGTCGTGGGATGATGATAGCGGCATCCACTCGATGGTCACAGGCATGCCACGTTTCTGGATTCCAGACACTCGCGGAAACAGCCCAGCAGATGGAACGACAACTGGGAATATGGATATGCTGTTGAGGAGAATTCCCTTGTAAAAGCTCTTTGATAGTAGCTTCCAGTAATCATCAGTACAGTCATTGATGACAGGGAATTGCTTGCTGTATCTATGCAAGAGTGTCAATGCTTTCTCATAAGTCAGTTCGTTGTCGTCTGGTCTTGATACACTAAGGGCAGTAGTGAACGCAGGCACGATCACATGCTGAATTATGCTTTCATTCCACAATGTCCGATACTGATGAGGACCATGCCACAAATTCCCCCTAGCTTCATGGTCTAACGCAAAGTGTCCATTGATGTGCATAGGTAAACCAGTTTCAATTCTGAGAGGTAACATACAGAATACTTTCCCCTTGAATTGGTCGGCTTGTCTCTGAAGAGGAACGGCTACTCCTCCTCGAGGGAGCATGCCAATCCTACCATCTTGCATGCACTCTTTCAGGATGTCAGGAACACTGTCCAAATCATCGAATCCATAACGATGAACGACAAGCCACTTCTGATTGTTCATTTTGCTGTCGGTTGTTTCTAATAGTATTGTTGTTTCAAATGTGTCAGTGTCTGTGGCGGTTTTTGCATATTTTGGAAGACATGATTTGTACTCCTTCAGCTTTTTCTCGTCACTTTCACTCATTTTTGCCACAACGCTGAACTCAGTAGCAATGTTCCCATTTGGGCTCACGGACTGTATTGAAATAGATCTTACATTATGAAGGAATAGCAAGGCGTCCGCTGCTTCTTGTTGGAACTCTTCCAGCAAAGCATTAATTCCACGGTATCCATTGATTGGAACTTCTTCTTTTGATATTTCTGATATATCTGCCATTGCTTTCGTTCGTAGTGGCAAGCGAAACATTGTTCCGGTTTCATTCAAGTCAGCGGCATCACTGAGATAGCAACCATATACATCTTTGAAACTGTGTTGTACTTCCATAATATCTTGAAATTGACATCCTGGAGATGTGACAGTTGCCCATGGCACATATTTGATGTTCGGGTCCAATAAGCAAAGTGTTTCGGGTGTGTTGGGTCCACGGGTTAAGAATGAAGGAACATCTGTTAGGTGGTACACTGCATTGAAGCCAACCCCATACTGCCCGGTCTTTAGAGGGTCATCGCTTTTGCTTCCTACACCTAGAGCCTGGATACCAGCCAAGTCTTGCTCGGTGAAGCTGCTATTGTTCCATACACACAATGCTGGCCCTTGTAAGAGTTTCCATTTGTCACCAAACACTCTCTCTGTTGGGTGAGACCTGAAATCTTTGATGAATCGAAGCTCTGTTGCACCTGCATCATCCGCATTTTGAAGGAGTTCCTTCATTATTGAAGCATCTCTAGGATATCCTCCCAAAATGCCTTTCAATCTGTCAGTTAGCTTCTCAGTTTGCCCGAAGTCAGCCACTGACAATGGTTTTGAGATTGTCTCAATCTTTGCATGTATTTTAGTTTTCACGCCACAAGTCATGGCCACCTGGTGGGAAACTGTTGGATGCACATACTTCATTTCTGAATTCTTATTTATCCAAGTGCAGTCATTGATACATAGCTTGTGTGCTACGTTAAGACACATGTTATCATCAGGCAACATAATATCTGGAAGGCTATTGTCATTGGTGTGTGCACCTGTCGTATCTGCTAGCAGCGTGACCATGTGGACATACAATTCAACCTCCTTATCAGACATACACGCATCTCGGTGTTTGCTAGAAAGTATGTCAACTTCTTCTTGGAGACGAACTACTGTGAATGTGTCTTGTACTCCCAATGCTATGAACAGTTCCTTGTATAAATTCGCCAACGTTGGAGCAATTTGGAAGAGATATGGTTCCAGATTAAACTTGAGATTAAAAGCTGCCTGTTTGGGATATATAACTGTCTTGTCATGGAGGATCACTGGATTGTTCTGCAGAACTTGAAGTAGATCTGGGTCTTCGCATCGATGTTTTCTACAGAAATCATCTAAGTTGGAATACACATTGTTGATGATATGTGTGCACTCTCTGTTCACAACAACTCCTTGGGATATTTGTCGAGAAATACTCAGAAGCTGATCTTGGACTATCTCAATTGGAATGTCGTTTTTGCCCAAAACACCGAGCCACTTCAGAACATCCTTTTCAGTATACAGCACTTCTAGCTTGTATGAATCAAGGACCATATGGGAACATCCAACCAAGTCTTTTGCATCTAAAAAAAACATTGATTTCGGCGTTGAGAGCGTGTCAGTGTCTTTTGCATTCCACTCAAAGGGCCAGTCAGCTGGCTTTTGAAGAATTGGAAGAAACTTAGTTGACATAAACTGATTCTTGATCTCCTCGGAACACTCGTGGAATTTCCTCTTTCGGGGATGTTTCGGATTGTACTGGTTGATATATTGCAGAATACGAAAGCACCTTTTATTGGCTGCAACTGTATCTTCTGCATGAATCATCTCTACTGTCTCTAGACGGCTAATCACCATATCCCATGGTAGGTCATCTTTGATCATTCCTAAGCTGCATAGCCGATCCAATGCGAGGTTATCAGAAAACGCATCTGACGGGAACACCTCATCTGCATCACTAAACATGGATGCTGCTTTCCCTTTCGGATGAACAAGTTGTCCGGGAATCTTCATAGATCCCGTTGGTTTGCTAGGAATGCAACTGTTCTGTTGTAAGATATTGTCAATGTCAGGATCAAACAGAGACAGTGCAAAGTGTGTCAACACCTCACGGTCACGGAACTCCATAGAATCATCCATGATATTTGGGAAGAAAACTTGTTCAAAGAATCCTTTAGTATCCAGAACACGGGTTCTGAAAAGGTCTCCACTGGCATTGGCAAAGCTTTCAAATATTTCTTCAGGTAAGTCAATGACTATATCGCTTTTCCAGAATGTCTCAAATATGCGCAATGCACTTTTCCCAACAGTTTCATGGTATGCCAAGTCTGCAGACAAAAATCTGGCATCGTTGAATGCAGCATAGTTTCCACTGCACTCTTCAAGAAATATCTGGTGTTTCCCTCTACAAATCACAGCATAGAAGTTCCTGGCAACATCAATTGTTATTAACTGTTGTTCTGTGTCATCACCATTTAGATTCACTCTAGGCCACAACTTATAATACGCAGTACTGTCGGCCAGTTGTGCTTCTTTCAGGCCATCTAACGTTGTTACAATAGCTGTGCTAAGAACATCTTGCTGTAAAACCTGATTCCATTTGCCTGGCACTGAATTCCTATCGTCCTCCGAGAGAGCACATAGATGCTGTCTGTCATCAGTCAGTGCGAAGGGAGCACTAATATGCATTGCAAAGCTCGTCCGGGGCAGTGGCAAGGGTAGGAAGCAGTATAGATGTCCAGCATCATAAAATCCACTGGGACACTTTGAGAGATCACAGACTGTGATGATGTCATTATTTTCTCCACAGGTGGTGAGAGCAATAGCTGTCGAAGCTAATGGGATTAATCCCTTGACAGATGCCTTCTTTGCAAATTGTTTTGAGTCATTTCCTCCCATAGTCCATGTTATCTGCCATCTGATTTTTTCATTACATTGCTTCACTCCAAACAACGAATGAAATTGCTTTGTATTCTCCAGACACACATGAACCTTCTCTATTGTGTAATCATCATCACAAGTACCGTTTGATTCTTTCCATTTGTCCGCGAAGAAGCTGATCATGTTGACATGTGGTTGGATGGGTTCAGCTGTACCTTCTCTTACAACACATTGTTCTTCAGTGCGTTTGACTACTGACAATAGCAACGTACACTGGTCTACTGGAGAACCATTAGTCAGATGGTATATTTCCACACACTTGATATTCTGTGTGAACTGTAACAAGTTCCCTGCAGTCTTAGCTATATCACGCAAGTAAGATTGCATGTCGGACCTAGTAAAACTTTGATTCTTTATTTTACTTTCCGAAGCTTGTTCTTCTGTCCGCAGGGGAAGACGGAAGAGAGTTCCTCCACAGATTTCTTCTGTACGTCCAGCCCCAAGCTGACACCCGAAGATGCCATCAAATGGTAAAAATTGATCTTTCATCGTCTGGAGCATCCTTCTGCCTCTCACTGAAGACAAGTCAATCTTTAAACCTAATCTTCGTTTTCCCAGGTAGGTCTCATGCGGATCTAGAAAAACGGCAGTATTCCCACTGATGAAACTAGGAACATCTGTGAAGTTGTACACAGAATTGAAGCCCAGACCAAACCTGCCGAGTTTGGATTCGTCATCTTCCTTAGTGGCACCTCCCAGATCCTGAATATTCTTGAAATCCTTTTCTGTAAACTTGCTATCATTGTAAGCCCAGAGAGCTGGACCTTGTAGTGATGCCATTTTCGGATCGATGAGAGATGTTTTAATTTGTTGATTTTGTCTCTCATCGTAGAGGAACATAACCTTTGTTGCATGGGCATCTTCTGCGTTTTGAATGATTTCTTTCGGTACGGACAAGCTTGAATATCCTTTCAGAATGTTGTGTAGTCTCTTTGTTAGGCATTCCTTCTGGCCAAATTTGAAATCAATTTCTTCTGCTCCTTCAAGTATTCTGTCAGCCAGTAAGGGAACCTCAAGTTTAAATGCTGTGTCTTCTGATATGTCTCGATGCACAAAGTAGATTTGATCATCCACTGATCCCTCATCGATGTCAATGTCCAGAGACATATCAAAATTGCAATATGTACATTCTTGGATCGGTTTCAGAGTGAGGAACATCGACTCGCTCTCATCATGTATGGGCAATAGTATGCCATTTGGTCTCGGCGTACGTGTCTTTAGCGTATTGATAATGTGCATGGTTATTCTAAGATCGTTTTGGACGTCATCTGACAGGTTGATTTTCTGGTGGTGTGATTGCTTGTGTTTTTCTTGTATCTCACTGAGAACTTCGACAAGCATCTGAGCTGTTTGGGTCTTGACACTCCCCAAGTTGATAACAATTTTCTCAATATGGATCAACAATTTAGGCAAGCAGAATCGATAAGGCATAACATCAATATCAGATTTGGATTTCTTTGTCCAAATGTCTTTTACACCTTGGAACCCATATTCGGGGTTGATCCAGATGAATTTCATGGTGGAAAGTCTCTCTCTACATGAGTTCGACATATTGCTGTGTTTCACTTGTGCAAGGTACTTGTAGACATCACTTGTTGCAGCAGAGTAATCCTGATCCCCAGGTGCTGGATCGTAACACTCCAATACTATTTCTAGGTGATCGAGCACTTTCTCCAGTGGAGGTTCAGTTGCCAGATTGAATGCTTTCATGACCGCATCTGACAAGTTGCTTGCTATTGGAGCGATAGCTCCGACAACATTCATGTACTTTGAACTCCAAACATTTTGGGAATTGTCCTTCTGCATACTCACAAGACCATAACTATCTTCGCCAAACAACTTCAGAGAGTCTGGGTAGTTTTCCGGTTTCTGCATTTTGCAGGGAATGAACTTTGTGTATCTCAACTGACTCATTGATTTAATTTTAAGGCGCTTGATATGCTTGTTGAGGTATTCAACAAGTGCCTGACCTTTTCGTCTCGCACGCTCATTGTCCATACACGTATCCGTAAGATTACCGATTTCGCAGAGATCGTTCTCAGTGACCTCATTGACAGTTTTTAGACCCAATTTTTGGAGACCTTGTTCCAATTTAATACCCAGAAACCTTTCGCATGGGATACGGTCTTCTCCTTCGAACAAGGCATTGAGATCAGAATGATGTTCAAAGAGTTCCTTTGCTTTGTAGAAAACGTTCTCATTGTCTGTTGTTGTAAGGAACTTGATATCTCTGGCTTGCTTAAGTATTTTGTCCGAGGTGAAGAATTCAGTGTTTTCAAGGAGAAATATCATGAAAGTTTCCACATCTCTCTTCGTGTATCTTTTGTCACCGCTTTTCATCAGTTTCAGTATGCCAAGAATAACATCGTGTTGTGTGACATGCTTTGCTCCAAGCGTTTCAGCAAGAGCAAGAGACTCGCCAGATATACCACGGATGTACACAGAAGGATAGCAAACATCAAAGTGTTCTCTGGGTTCTAATAGACTGAAGTCGTCCAAGGAAACATTTAGATCATTGTTTGAACTCTCTGTGGTTGGGAAGATTTGTAGTTTTCTTAATAATTGTTTCACTCCTTTGTTAATGTTTTTACAGCTTCCCAAGAACTTTACTAGAGAGATTTTCTCATCAAGTCTAGCTCGTTGGTTGAACCTTGCTGCGCATTCAACTGATGTTTCTCTCTGTTCAGTCTCTTCAAGCGCTTTCATGACACCATCTATTGACGGATATTTGATAACGTCTCCAAGAATAGATGTATTCTTGACCAGGACTGACGGAATTGACTGTAGGGTGACCACACCTAGATGTCGAAGACCAGAGCCCATTGCTTCATCTATGTGGCCAACTGTGTCAATGTTCATGCATACGAACGTCGAGGACACGGGATGAAGCTCAGCTGAAGGTTCACATAGTGTGTCGCCTGGGATGAGCGGGATGTCTGGGATTTCGGTCTTCACGTCTATTTCTTGATCTGTAATATATCCCCAGACACAAGTGAGCCACTCAAGAGTAAAGTCGGAGTCCTCAGAGAGAACAGCGTCGCCCTCCGGAAATGCTGTTTCCATGCATATCTTGAAAAGAGTTACGAAGGACTCTGGAGTAAGTTTTTTGATGCCAAGGATTTCTGTAATAAACATATATATGTATAGCAAACAGAAAGATAGATATATATATATATGCTGATGGTAAAATTATAAGGAACACCGGTATTTTTTGGCAGATGCCTAACTTAATATATAGTATTTATTGGAATAAATTACTTTTTAATGTATACCGTTTAGAACTTTGGGATTTGAGGGTTATTTGCCACTGTTAAAATAAGTGCATGTACATTGACTATAGTGAAAGTAAATCATCTTCAAAATCGTCCTCAAATCCCATCATGTTCGCGAAAGTTACCGTTCTGACGCGATTCTGTCAAGATGCACTTTCAGCAGAGTGACAATGCAGATACCAGCTGCTGCTCGCAGATTTACCGCAACATTACACGCTACGGATGTTGTAGGTTTCGACCTGCCCTAAACTGATGTATGTGAACGAATCTTGAAAGCCAATCTCATTAAAATCAGATCTCAGCGCAGCTGAGATCTGACGGAACCGCCATATACTTTTCGTCAGATTGCCCTTTGACCTCACCTTAACGGGTCGTCAAACCTACGCAGCGTT
>JAUTBV010119076.1:0-13287 GCA_032361325.1 Lepetodrilus fucensis
TCGAGTTCATTGATGCCTCGTCGCTCCAGGTTGAAGCTGATTCATACGCGGCCAACTAGATCAGGGGTTCATTGACCTGGTTTGCTAGCCGATGAGCTGTTGCAGTTTGGCATCAACCGCGGTGGTGTCATCGTCCAGGGCATCGAGACGACTGAGCCACGTCATCGAGACTTCATTGTCCATGATGGCGCGGGTGTCAGTTCCTTCGGGCTGATCGACATTGTCACCGTATTCGAGCTCGACGTGATAGCTGCCAACGTGGCCCTCTTTGGGTTCGAGCCGGGCCTTGGTCCAGGTGCGAGGAGGTTTGTCGCCGACCTGGGTCCAGCTCCACTTGCCCAATTCGTCAGTGGCCAGGTTTGGCACATTGATATTGAGCACACTGGCAACCTCGGGTGGATTCTCGAGCATTGCGGCGGCCGCGGCAGCCGCAACATCCGCAGCTGATTGCCATTTCTGGTTCTTGATGGTGTCTTCCCAAGCCTGGCCTTCAACCCCGAAGTTCTCCACCCGTTGGCTGACAGCCACGCCGCTGATGCCACCGTTTCGGCCGGTGAGGCAGGCCCCCACGGTGCCGGAGTGGTAGACACTTCGTCCCACGTTGGCGCCGGGGTTGATTCCGCTCACGATGAGGTCGGGAGTAAACCCAAAGGCCCCCATCCGGGCAAACATCACGCACAAGGCCGGGGGGCCAGATACCGACCAGGACTTATCGAAGCCATCCAGGTGCACCTTGTGAACCTCGGGCTTGATCTCCCAGATGGCACCGATGGCGGCGCCCGCTCCGGAGTACTCCGAATCGGGGGCAACAATGGTGACGTCACCAAGTTCCTGCATGGTTCGGGCCAGTACATGGAGCCCAACAGAGTCGATGCCGTCATCGTTGGTGAGCAGAAGTTGGGGTCGCGAAGTCATTGGGTCGACACTACATGCGCACCGCTGAGTTTGGTAGCCGAAAGGTGCTAGTCCTCAAGCAAGATCAGGGCCTCGTTGGCGAGGGCTTCAACCTGTTCAACATAGGCGTCGGTGTCGGGGGGCTCGTCGCCCATGACACCCTTGAGGTAGCGGGCCAGTACCCCTTCGATGATGGCCGCTAGACGCCAATTCTGGAAGGCCCGGTAGTAGTTGATGTTTGCAACTTCAAAGCCGGTGTGTTCCTCGTAGCGCTTCACCAAATCATCCCGGGTCATGAAGCCACCAATGATGGTCGGGAAGGCTGTCGCGCCTCGGGTTGTTTCTTCACCGGGTTCGGCCCAGTTATTGAGCAAGTAGCCAAGGTCGGCCAACACGTCACCGAGGGTGCACAGCTCCCAGTCCAACACACCCAGCATGGCACCATCGGAGGGATTGACCAGGATGTTGCCGAGGCGGTAGTCGCCGTGAACCACCCCGGTATAGAGCTGCTCGGGTTTGGCCTCCACCAGTCGGGCGTAGGCCTGTTCCATTGCTGGCAGTTCCCGCGTCTTGGTCTTTTCCCACTGCCCATTCCAGCGGTGCAACTGGCGATCTAGGTAGGCCTCTTTCCGGCCCAGATCACCCAAGCCAATGCTGTCCGGGTCGGCCAGGTGTAGGTTGGCCAGCACGTCGATGACGTTCTCGCTCAGCGCTCTGCGAGCACCCATATTGCTCATCAGCTCGGTCGCATCTTCATCGGTGTGTAGGACCGCACCCTCGACATAGCTCATGACGTAGAAGGGGGCATCGTTGACCGACTCGTCCTCGCAGTGGGCCAGAGCGACCGGCACCGGGACCGAAGTGTTGTTGATACCGGAGATGATCTTGTACTCGCGTCCCATGTCGTGGGCGGTGGCGATGACCATGCCCAACGGGGGACGCCGCAGCACGACCTGGGATCCGTCCCCGCCCGTGACCAGGTAGGTCAGGTTGGAATGGCCGCCAACAATGAACTCAAAGGAATAGGGTCCGGAGACTCCAGGGACATTGGCATCCAGCCAATCACTGACGGAGTCGTGGTTGATACCCCGGACACTCTCAGCGGAGCTTTCCGCAGTGGAATCATTGTTGTTCACGATGGCATCCGTTCTTGTTGAAGGGTGCCGCGCCGAAGCTTGCCCGCATCGTCTCGAAGGGGCTCCTCGGTCCACTCGAAGACACGGGGAAGCTTATAGCGAACCAGTCGTTCGGAAAGGAAAGCAAGGAGTTCCCTATCATCCAGAGCCTTTGGTTCTTCCGCCCCCATGGGACCCTCGACCTGGACGATGGCATGAATCAGGTTGCCCTTGTCCTCGTCGGGAAGCCCGATCACCGCGCAGGATATGACCTGGGGATGGGCATTGATGGCAGCCTCGATCTCGGCCGGATAGATGTTGGCGCCGCCAACCAGGATCATGTCGCCTCGACGATCCGAGAGATAGAGGTAGCCATCGGTGTCCATCCAACCGATATCACCAAGGCATTCCCAGCCGTCTCGTGTCTCGGGCTCGGCTCCGATGTAACGGTAGGTCGGGGTGTCCCGGCCGACCCAGCGCATCCAGACGTCGCCGATCTCACCAGAAGGAAGATCGTTTCCTTCTTCGTCACAGATCTTGACTTCGCCCGAGATTGGTCTACCGACCGAACCTCGATGCTCCAGCCATTCGGTACCGCTGAGGAAGGTGAACATCTGGCCCTCGGTTCCGCCGTAGAGCTCCCACAGATTGTCGGCACCAATCCAACCAATCCACTCTTCCTTGAGCCATGGAGGGCAAGGTTCGGCCAGGTGTACCGCACGGGTCAGTGTGGATAGGTCATAGCTGTGCTTCACGTCATCGGGCAGCTTCCACATGCGTTGCATCATGGTGGGAACTAGGTAGACGGCCGATGCCTTGTTGTCGTGGATCAGCTTGAGGGTTTCCTCGGCGTTGAAGCGGGGGAGTAGGGCGACGTGGCCTCCGGCTAGCAGGGTTGAGCAGGTCCAGATGAACGGGCCGTTGTGGTAGAGCGGGCCGGGTATGACCATGGTTTGTCCAGCCGCTGCTCCCAGGAGTCCACCGAGTCCTGCCAGGGTTGGGCCGAAGACGGAGGGGTCACCGGACACAATGAGTTTGGGTAGACCAGTGGATCCGCCCGAAGTCGGGGCCTTCCAGGATGGCGAAACACACTCGGGCAGGGGGGAGTCGTCGAGATCTTCGCTGGGGTCGAAACCGAGAGGCAAGAATGGCCGACCCTCCACCTCGACACCAACCACCAAGGACGAATCGGCCAGCTCAACAATTCCCTCCAGTTCCATTCTCGGGAGGCGAGCCGATACGGGCTGGGGAATAGCTCCCACTTTCCAGCAAGCAATGGTGCTGGTGAGGAACTGCAGGCCATTGGGCTCGGCGATGGTGACGAAGTCGCCGGGGTCTACACCGATATCAATGAAGTGTCGGGCTAACCGGTTGCTGATGCGACCAAGTTCGGCGTAGTCATAGGTCCGGTTGGCGAAAGTTAAGGCGGGAGCCGATCCGGAGTCGGCGGCCAGTTGGTAGAAGCGGGTGGCAAAGCTCGGCTCGGATACCCCAACTTGGCTGTCTCCCGGGCTCTCGGGGCTCTGGTCGGTGGCGTTGTTGTCGGCATCGGTCACCCCGATAAACTAGGGCTTGTTGGTCTTCCTTCGCTAGCCGAGTAGCAGCTGAGTGGATTCGGTTGAATAGTTCAGGGCCCGGTGACCACGGGTTAGTCCAACCGGGCAGTAGATTCTTCCCATGGTTTTGGGGGTCCGAGGTCGAGGTGGAGTGCTGCTTGCGCTGTCGCTCTTAGCTGGCGCCTGCACCGGGGATTACAGTTCAGAGCCGACCACAACCGTGCACCCTCCCACTTCTGAGGTGCCGACCACGCCGCCGTCGACGCCACCCCCGGACCCGGGTGATCCCGGACCCGGCGACCAAGACCTGGTGATTGAACTTGGCGGCACGTTGGCTGTGACCGTGGAAAACCTGGTGGTAACGGTGAGCCCGGACGGCTCCCAGGTCGATCTGGTGGACGGTGGGCCGGACGGCATTGCCTCCCAGCCGGTCTGGTCCCCGGATGGGTCTCGCCTGGCCTGGGCCCATGTTGGACCGGAAGGCGAATCGGTCGGAATCCGCTCCGAGGACGGTGACCTCACCTACAGCACGGCGGTCGGGGCGGTCCCCTTCTACCTGCAATGGAACTCGACCGGCCAGCGTCTTGCCTACCTTCGCTCTACACCCGCGCCAGCAGATGGTGAGGAAGACGGGGAGAATCCAGGGGGCGGAGATGGCGGTGTCGACGGCGGTATCGGTGGTGTGGAAGCAGGGTTGATAGAGCCCGGTCAACCGGTCGTCCCCTTGACCTCAGGCTCACCCTTCTATCTGTCCTGGGCCCCAAACCGTGATGAGCTGATTGCCCTCCGTAACGGGAGTGAGCTGATGTATCTCTCCCAGGATGCTGGCGCCTTGGTCTTGCCGGAGGGCGGTGGTCCCTATACCGCCCCGGTTTGGTCCAGCGAGGTAACGGTCATCGTGAGTGACGCGGACTCGATCGATGAATTGAACATCGAGTCGGGTGAGCGTCGTCAGTTGGCCGCGGTTCCCGGCCGGGTGCGTTTTGTGCTGAGCCCAGACCGGCAGCGTCTGGCCTATAGCCCTTCCAGCGATGGGCTCCTTCCCAGCGCCCAGGACGAACTCATCATTGTGGACATCGCTTCGGGCGAAGACCATGTGGTGGCCACGGGGCTTCTCTTGGCTTGGGAGTGGAGTCCGGATAGTGAGATACTGGCCTGGCTTGCACCGGGCTCTAGTCCCGAGATTGGCCTGGTGGCCCTTCAGCGGCATCAGTTTGTGTGGTCATTTTGGAAGGATGGCATTGTGGAGGAGGGGGCGCCGTATCTGCCTTCGGATGTGGCCGCCCAGGCCTATCTGCCCTTCTTCGAGCAGTTTTCTCAGAGCCACAAGAGGTGGTCACCAGGATCCAAGGCCTTTGCTTATGCGGGGAGCATCGACGGGTTTGATGGGATCTGGGTTCAGGTAGTTGGACACGCCGAAGAGCCCGTCTATTTGACGCCGGGAGATGCCGTGACTTGGGGTCCCGCCGACCCTGTTGGTGGGGGCAGCAGCGTTCTCTAGCCGGTGTGGGTATGCGGGTTGTTCCGGGCGCGCCTACCGACCCTTGAACGGCTTGGAAACGCGACAATGAACCCTTCTAGCCTGCGGGAACAAGCAGCGCCTCCGGGTGTTGCTCGAGCCACTCATCAACCGGTACCGGATCGGGTTCGTAGTAATCGGCAGGCATGCGAATGAGTCCGGCCGCTGACAAGAAGTAGACCTGCCAGGCGTGATAGCCACGATAGGCAAGCTCGTCCTCGGCCATCACCTCGGCGTAGGCGGTGATGGCGTCGACGTAGCGATCGGAATTGTTGTATCGAAACAGGGCCGCTTGAATGTCGTCGCTACCTCCAACCAGGACCAGATAGACACCGGCTCCAATGATGGCATCACGATCAACCGTTGGGTCACCTTCACAACAGCCTGCCCAGGTGGATGGAAGGAACTGCATTGGGCCCGTGGCTCCAGCAGTGGAGAACCCTTCAATACGGCCCATTCGGGTTTCCACCAGGTTGATGGCGGCCAGATAGTTCCAGGGAATACCGGTCTGGGTTTCGGCTTCCCTGTAGTAGCCCATGAGTTCATCCACCGGTAGCGGTTCGCGGAGCTGCCACGCCGGAAGGGTCTCGGCCAGCTTGGTGCTCTTTACTAGGGAGGAAAGCGCTTGGCGTGCGGCCCAGTTCTGTTGGACCCCATAGCCGACGTCGTCGCTGACTCCGGCAATGACGTCTGGCCCCCAGTCGGGGTTCTCGGCCAGAACCCGGTAGAGCCGTTGCTGACGTTGCCCCCACTGTGATGCGCTGGCGTTGTCGACTTGTGGATTTCGAATGGCCTGCTCCGCTTCGGTGAGGGCGGCGATGAGATCAGCCTTGGTTTCGGGGATCACCCGCTCAACGATTGCCTCGGTTGTCGTTGTTGACTCGGTGGAGGGAGGGGCTGTCGTGGGCGGCGACGTTGTTGGTGGGGCGGTCGTTGAGGCGACCGACGCTTGAGTCGACGAGGGTGGGGAGTCCGTGCCGGAGCTGGTCTCGGTCAGGGTTACGTCGTCGATGTTGGAACAGGCATTGAGCAGGCTTGCCAGGGTGATGCCGACGGGGATCAATCTTGCCCAGGGGGAACGGTTAGTCACCCCTTGAGTGTGGTCCAGCGGCGAGGGGCCGTGAGGGATCACTGGACCATCCCGACCAGGAGCCGACATAGAGTCGGGGCGTTCCCAGTCCCAGTGCCTCGGCTACCAGGAGGTTGTTGCAGGCACTCACCCCAGATCCGCAGTAGATGATGGCCTCGCTATCGACCGAGGCCATCCGAAAGCGTTCGGCCAGCTGGGCCAGATCTCGGAAGGCTCCATTGTCGGTCAGATTCTCGGCGAAGGGGAAGCTGATCGCTCCGGGGATGTGGCCGCCTTGGGGGTCGATGGTTTCGTTCTCCCCGGCGTAGCGGTCAGCCCCCCGGCTGTCGGCCACGATGCCCCCATCAGCGATGTGGGCTGCCACCTCATCGGCAGTAGCCAGCAGGGCTGCGGGAATGGAGCGGGCCGGGCAATTCGCCGACTCTGTAACCGACTCCCCCCGCTCAAGATCACCGTCCCAAGCCTGAATACCACCGTCCAACAAGGCGGCCCGTTGGTCAAGCGAGCGCAACATCCACACCAGCCGTCCGGCGATTAGACCACCGGCATCGTCGTAGGCAACCACGATGGAGTCGGGCCCGATTCCCACCGCTCCCAGGCTGGTGGCGAATACCTCAGGCTCGGGTAGGGGATGGCGACCCTTGGTTGGTTCGGGCGGCCCGGAGAAGTCGGAATCCAACTCGAGAAAGACGGCTCCAGGGATGTGACCTTCCCGATAATTGGTACGGCCATCCCTTTCGTCCAGGTAGGAGCGTGCATCGACCACGATCACCTGATCTCGGTTCTCCCTCAGCCATTGGACTGAGATGATTGGTTCGAGCTGACGCATCAGTTTCCTCCGAGGTAGGCATCGGCCTGACTGTCTAAGACGGAATAGAACTCTTCCATACAGCCGCCGATGATTTCCCCAACGGGAGCAACGGAATCGATGCGACCTTGAACCTGGCCGGTCAGGGGAATGGCCGCCTCCATATCGCCCCCGAAGTACAGTTTCTGTGGATCGCCAAAGTCGCTGAAGACATTGTGCTCGGCGAACTGAAGACCTCTCGTTCGCTCCGTCTTGAGAGCTCGCAGGGCGGGGGAGTGACGTTGATTCAGGAACACGGTGTCGGTCTCACCGCCAGCGACGATGGCCTGCTTCCAGTTGTCGTGCACGGGGCTTTCGGCGGCGCAGACCATGCGGGTACCCATCTGGATGGCTTCGGCCCCGAGAGCAAAGGCGGCGGCCATTGTGCGTCCGTCCAGCATCCCGCCAGCGGCGACGATTGGGACCTTCACCTTGGAACGGATCAGGGGCAACAACACCATGAGGGCAACCGGGTCGGGGTTCTTGAAGCCGCCACCCTCACCACCTTCCACCACCAGGCCATCAACCCCGGCTTCGATGGCCTTCGTCGCCCCGCGCAGGGTCGGAACCACATGATAGACGGTTAGGCCCGCCTCCTTCAGAAGAGCGGTATACGCCATGGGGTTCCCGGCCGAAGTGGTGACAAACTTGACTCCCTGGTCGATCACAAACTGGACGATGTCGGGGTCTCGGACGAAGGCTTGGGCGATATTGACACCGAAGGGCTTGTCGGTCAGATCCGCCATCTTGGTGATCTCTTCCCGGATATTGTCCAGCTCACCGGATGATGTTTCGATGATGCCCAGGCCGCCAGCGTTGGAGACCGCCGAGGCCAGAGTGCTTCGGGCGATCCACCCCATGGGGGCTTGGATGATCGGGTAGTTGATTCCCAACGACTCGGTGATTCGGTTCTTGATTGGGGCCGGGTTCTGTTTCACCGGATGAAACTAGTCTCTGCACCGGGTGTGGGGTCAAGCCCTGCTGGTGAGAGATCGTTATGGAACTTCTAATTCTGGTACCTCATCGAGAGCCGCAGCGTATTCTTCCAGTCGATCCCAGAGGTTGGGTGGGAAATAGAGAATGGCCTGGTCGGCTCCCCACTCCTTAGCCTGAAGAACGGCCTCAACCAACTGATCAGTCTCCTCCGGCACCCAGACTTGGATGGACTTGGAGATCGCTGAGTAATCGCGGCCAATGGTCTGGCAATGCTGTTGGAGGACTTCGCACTTGTGGGTGAAGTTATCTCCGTCATGCACGCTACCGAAGTTCCAGTGATCGGCATGTTCGGCCACGATCCGCAGGGTGCGTTTCTCGCCGGAGCCGCCGATGGTGAGCGGTAGGTGGTCTTGTACTGGGCGCGGAACGAGGCGGGCCTGATCCAGTTGGTAATGCTCCCCGGCGTGGGTCACGGTTTCGCCCCTGAGTAGATCTCGGACGATGGTACAGGCCTCATCGAAGGCGTCCAGGCGTCGTCCCGGCCGCATCAGATCAATCCCATGATCGGCGTGCTCACGCTCGTGCCAGCCAGCACCCATCCCAAGCTCAAAGCGGCCGCCGGAGATGTGGTCGACGGTGACCGCCATACGGGCCAGAACGGCAGGGTGACGAAACAGGTTGTTGGCCACCAGCGTTCCAATCCGCACTCGTCTGGTGATGGTGGCCAGTGAAGCCACGGCGGTGAAGGCTTCGAAGGAATGAGATGTTTCCGCCTGCTCAGGAAACGATGGATTGTAGAGATGATCATTCACCCAGCCCGTATCAAACAATTCGATCTGGTCGGCCCGCTTCCAGAAGCTGGCGAGGTCCGCCCAGGGCATGGTCTGGAGTTGTGTCTTGAACGCGAATCTCATTGCTGGGAGTCGACTCCGCTCAGGATGGCATCGGCGAAGGCTTGAGGGTCCTCCGCCATCATCATGTGCCCGGTGTCGGGAATAGTGATATCACTGGTGGCCAGCTTGCGGACCCAGTCCGGAACGTTCCAACCAGATTCGGATCGTTGGCCAGCAATGAGATGGACGGGCATGTCGGACTTCAACAGCATCCGGACCAAACCAAGGTAAATGTCGGTCGAGGTGGCCGATACGACGGCACGGGCTTGGGCTTGGATGGATGAGGCTGGCTGGTTCTCAATCCAATTCTTGGCCAGAGTCTTGGTCCAGTCGTTGATCGGTACCCCCGCATCTTCGAACCAGGCTTCGGGATCCGAACGGTAGAGGCCGATGATGGCTTCGACCTCGGAGTCGGGCTTCTCGGCCAGTTGGGCGGACCAGAAGGCGTCTTCAATGGTGAAGTTCCCTTCCGCGCTGGTAAGGGAAGCGATGAGACTGGGGTGGTCGGCGGCAACCAGCACCGCGATTGCTCCGCCAATGGAGTGGCCAACCAGGTGCACCTTGCCAAGGTTGTTGGTCTTGATGTACTTGGCGACGTGTTTGGCCTGTTCGCGCAGGGTGATCCCGGCCGTCTCCTTCTTGGCCAGCGAGCCGTAGCCGATGAGGTCTGGGGCATGGACGGGTGTGTCCCTGAAAGCTTGGAGGATCCGATCATCGCTCAGGTTTCCGAAGAGGCCGTGGACAAGAAGAACGGGTGTTGGCGATGACGGACACATGAGAGCCAAAGCTAGCGGCCAGTTCGATCAGTCAGATCGATCAGTTAGTTCGGTCAATCAGATGAGAGAGCGGAGGAGTTCCAGGTGTTCCTGGCGGTGATCCAAGGTAGTGAGGGTGGCATCATCGAACCCGGCGTCGGCCAACCGGCCCAACCGTTCCCGAGCTTGCTCGGGACTACAGCACAAGTCCAAGGGGTCGTCGTCGCTGGGATTGCTGTCGGTGACGGTGAGATCAACCCGAAGGTTGCTGGCCATGGCCCGCTGGCCGCCGTGAGATCGGTAGATCTTGAGACCATCGACCAAAGTATTGAAGCTGGTTTTGGCCGAGGATCCCATCCAGCCGTCGTAGTTTGTGGCCGCCCGTTCGATCCACCGGGACCCGGCCCAGGAGCCAACTAGGATACGAAGTTGGCCTTGGGTGGCTGGCCAGGGGTGCAGATCGACGCCGTCGAACTCTTCGCCGGCAGTCAGTGCTTGGATGATGTCGAGGTTCCGCTTCATGGAGCCAAAGCGTCGGTCAAAGTCGGCACCAACGGCCGCGAAGTCACCTTTGGATGATCCCGCTCCCACCCCCAGGGTGAATCGGCCATCGGAAAGGAGGGAGAGGGTAATCAGGCGTTGAGCTAGGTCGACTCCGTGGTGGCGGCCGACCTGGAGAATGGCGGTACCAATCTCGATAGTTCGTGTGGCTCCTGCCAACGCGGTTGCCGCCAGAAGCGGGTCGACACTGGTGTGACCCCGGTTCAAGACATCGGGTATCCAGATGCTGTCGAACCCGACCTTCTCAATTCGTCGGGCGGCATCTCGGTAGTTGGCGGCCGACATGTCTGCTCCACCCTCGGACCACAGTGGATCAGTGATTCCCAGTCGCATCCGTTCTCCTCACGCTTGATACTTCAGACTCTAGGACCTCGGCCAACAATCTGGTTTCGGACCGGCTTGGTCGACAAGCTTTGAAGCTCCGCCCCTTGACCCGCTGGCCTAGCGAACGATGGTGGGGCTAGGGAGTAGCGAGCAGGTCGGTGACTATGGCCGATGCTGAGTAGTTGCCAGCGTTGCCGGGTAAGGCGGCAAGGTAGGCGGCAGCCTGATGGTGATCCATGGACCAGCTATCGGCCAGGCCCTCGGCGATGACCGATAGATAGGAGACATGGGCGGGCCTGGGCTCGATGGTGGGAGTCGGAGCGGCGATGGTGATCACGGGAGCCCGGTCGATCTCACCCAACAGCTCCACCCGCCCGTACCAGTGGTCCAACAGGTGTAGTTGCCCGACATCAACCAACTCGTCCAGGTCAATGGGAACGACCTGTCCTTGTCTGTTCTCCTGACGGAACAGATCCTCCAGCTGCCCAAGGGTGATACGCCAGGCCCGTCCCTTGGCCGGCTCCGGGGGTCGGGTGTCGGCATCGAGGACGGCTACTGCGCCGTCGCCCCAACGTGGGGAGGAGCCTGCAAAGAACAGGGTTCGATCAATGGCAAAGGGCTGGTCACTGGTTGGTGTGGATTGATCTCGGGCCGACTCCTGGTGGTTCCCGGCCGTTGAACCCGGAACCCGCCCACCCTGGAGGTAGCGAAGGAAACGTTCCCGCGACAGGTTTGAGCCGTAGGCGGCGTACCACACCGGCTGATCCAGTCGAGCCCCCTCGTTGGACAGGTCCCTCATTGCAGAACAACGCAAACCCAGCCATCGCGTTCCAGCCGACTGATGGGCCGCCAGGGAGTGAACAGCTCCACCACCTCATCGGCCTGCTCCTCCAAGAAGCCGCTAAGGACCAGCGTTTCCTCGACGGTGTCGATGATGCTGGCGGCCAGGGGGCGCAGGTCAGCCAGCAGCATGTTGGCTACCACCAGATCGAAGCGTTCGTTGTCGGCCACTGCTTGGGCTGCAAGCTCGACGAGTGGTAGGTCACTAACTTTGATGACAACCTCGTTGGCTGCAGCGTTCTGACCGGCAGACTCGATGGCAACCGGATCATTGTCCACTGCCACCACCCTGTCGGCTCCCAGCTTTTTGGCGGCAATGGCCAGGACTCCGGTGCCGGTCCCGATATCTAAGAATGAGCTACCGTTACCGACCAGGGCCGACAGGGTGTCGATGACCAGCTGTGTCGTTGGGTGTTTGCCATGTCCGAAGGCGTGCTGAGCATCAATGGTGATGGTATGTCCGGAAACGGAAATCTCGGTAATCGGTGGGTCCTCCCAGTTAGTGGGGTCCAAGGGTTCAATGGTTGCCCCCTGGTGAAGCCCCGCCGCGGCTTGTGCTTGGTCTTCGGTCTCAAAGCCGGCGATGAGTAGCACGGCATCTGCTTTGTCCGCCGGGTTCCGGTCTGGATCAGGAAGCTCGGCCACACCGATGGTCCCCGTGTCCCAGAACTGACTGGTCAGATCATCAACGGCTTCGGGTTGGACTATGGCACGCACCAGCCAAGACATCGTCATGAGGATAGGCGCGCTGTCGGGGGCTGCCATCGGGAAGGGCATCATGAGGGCGGGTAGGTTGGAAGTCGGCTGGCATCGACGGAGACTTGGCGCCATGACCGGCGAATCAGCTAGCGACCCAGAAGTAAGCCCCGAAGCAAGCCCCGAACCTAACTCCGACCCCAACTCCGACCCAGCCATCTGTGCTGCCATCGATATCGGGACCAACTCGATGCACCTGGTGGTGGCTCGGGTCAGCCCCAAGGGAGGGTTCGAAGTCCTTACCACCGAGAAGGAAATGGTTCGGCTGGGAACCAGCGGTGGCGAGATGAGAGAACTCGCCCCCGATGCCATCGATCGGGGTATCGCCTCCCTCAAGAGAATGGTCCGGGTGGCGGAAAGCTTCGGTACACCAAGACTCTGTGCCGTTGCCACCAGCGCGGTGCGGGAAGCAACGAATAAGCAGATCTTCCTTGACCGGGCCAAGAATGAGGTCGGCGTTGATGTTGAGGTCATCAGCGGATTCGAAGAGGCTCGACTGATCCACCTCGGTGTACTCCAGGCGCTCTCGGTATATGACCAACGACTCATCCTGGCCGATATCGGTGGAGGGAGCACCGAACTACTGGTGGGCAAGGGCGGGGTAACCCTCGAAGCCCGCAGCATGAAGTTGGGAGCTATCCGCCTCACCCAGCGGTTCTTCCCTGATCGCACCATCAGCGACGAGGCGGTGGCAGCCTGTCGGAATTACGCCCGTTCGGCCTTGGCCTCGGTATCTCGAGAGCTTGGTGGCCATCAGCCCGAGATCGCCATCGGCAGCTCGGGGACCATCAGCACCGTGGCGGCCATGATCCTGAGCAGGCGAGGTGAGAATCCCAAGAGCCTCAACGGCGCCACGTTCACCAGGGATGAGCTGGATGATCTGATTGAGGAAATCTTGGCCACGAAGCCGGGTGATCGACACAAGCTTGCGGCGCTTGATCCAAAGCGGATCGACATCATTGTTGGTGGTGGGCTTCTACTGTCGGAGATATTCCGGGCCTTTGACCTGGAGGAGATGACCATCTCGGACTTTGCTCTGCGGGAAGGCGTTCTGTTCGACCGCTTCGGTGGCGGAACGGGTACCGAATCGTTGGCTGATCTTCGGGCGGCCAACGTTCGTCGCCTCGCCCATCAGCTGGATCCTGACCCGGGTCATGCCGAGGTGACTGGTGTGTTGGCGACCCAGCTTTTTGATCGAACC
>JAUTBV010119098.1:0-13286 GCA_032361325.1 Lepetodrilus fucensis
TTCTTGATGAATATGTTAAACACCAGAAAACAGCAAACAAGTAGCTCCAACGGGCAGCAAAAAGCGCCGTTTCTTGTCGAAACCTACTCTAGGGCACCTCTATTAATTCTGGGTTGAGCAGATTGAGATTCAGGATTTTCAAGAGCAAGGCGCTAAGTGCTTGTAATAGTTGTTCTATTGCGAGTGCTTAGTAACGTAGCTATTGGGAATCCTGGACTTTTCTATGCCTTTTGGGTGCAAGGTGCCAATCCACGAATAAATAGAGGTGCTCTCTAGTGGAGAGCTTCCTTAATGACTACCCCGAAGGGCACAGCTCACACGGATGTAGATAGCCATGAGTGGTAGACATCCGTGGACCCTGGATTGCGGCTCCATGCTGGAACGATGCAAGGCTCTATCATCAGAATATTTATGTAACTGTAAGTACATGAAATAAAGTTAAAGGATTAACAAAATGAAGATCACTATCGCAGGAACAGGCTATGTAGGTCTGTCCAATGCTATTTTGCTGTCCCAGAATTGCATGGTGACCGCTTTAGATATAGACCCTGCTAAGGTCGCTCTAATAAATAATCGAAAGTCGCCAATTGTTGATTATGATATCGAGGAGTACCTTAAAACTAAAGACTTGAACCTACACGCAACGCTAGACAAAGCTGAGGCCTATCGCGAAGCGGATTATGTCATTATCGCAACGCCAACAGACTATGATCCGACAACAAATAATTTCAACACAGGTTCAGTAGAGTCGGTAATAAAAGATATACTGGATATTAATTACAACGCAACAATCATAATTAAATCCACAGTTCCGGTAGGATTCACCGAGCGTATGAAACGCGAATTCAACTGTGACAACTTTATTTTTTCGCCAGAGTTCCTCCGGGAAGGAAAGGCGCTTTATGATAACTTACACCCTTCCCGTATCGTCATAGGTGAGCAATCCGATCGAGCCGAGGAATTTTCAAAGTTATTGATTCAGGGGGCTGTTAAAAAGGAAGTGCCAGTATTGCTAACGAACAGTACTGAAGCAGAAGCAATCAAACTCTTTTCGAATACTTATCTAGCCATGCGGGTCGCCTATTTTAATGAGCTAGACACCTATGCCGCAACCCATGATTTAGATACACGCCAGATTATTGAAGGAGTAGGGCTAGATCCAAGGATAGGAAGCCACTATAACAATCCATCATTTGGTTACGGCGGTTACTGTTTACCCAAGGATACCAAGCAATTGCTGGCCAACTATCAGTATGTTCCACAAAACCTGATTCACGCCATTGTAGAAGCCAATACCACGCGTAAGGATTTTATTGCCAATGATATCCTGAAAGAAGAGCCGGATACCGTAGGCATTTATCGTCTTATTATGAAAACAGACTCAGATAACTTTCGTGCATCTTCGATACAAGGGATCATGAAGCGTATCAAAGCCAAAGGTGTGAAAGTCATCATTTACGAGCCCGTTCTGAACGAAGATGAATTCTATAACTCACCCGTAATAAATGATCTTGCTGAATTTAAAGGCCAAGCAGATGTGATTGTGGCCAATAGGGTTACGGACGAAGTCAGTGATGTTAGCGAAAAGATTTACACCCGCGATTTATTTGGAGGGGATTTTTGATGAATTTTACTTATTTAAAAATTGAGAGGTTAGAAGTGAAGGTATATCCGGCGAATGATTGTCGGTTTTTCCAAATAAGACCTAACTTTATTGATATGCTCGAAAACTTCTCGTTTTCTACGTTTGCATTATGATGCCTAATTAAATGAGAATAGTTCGATATGTATGCGCAATACGTGAAAGTATAATTTTTCTTATTGATGCTGTCACGCGAAAACAATAATGCTAGATAGTGCCGGCTCTTGTTCTAGGATGATTAGATCGATTCATTACGGCTTATATGATGCCTGGAGATTTGGGTTTTTTATTAATGATGATCCATCAACATTAGTGAAACCTGAATACCTTGCAACTGTAAAAGTTGGAGAATCTGTAGCCAATAGATTTATAAAACACAGCAGAAATACTGGGCTTCGGTTAAAGTTTGAAGAGCGAGCGAATGATGTGGCTTCACATTGTTTTAGTGTTCCGCCTTATCCATTTAAAAAAAGGAAGGTGAAATCTAGGAGTGGCCGAAAAGGACACGAACGTATTGATATAACAGTCTTTGATGAAAAAAGAAGCATATTGAAAGTTACTCGCGCGATTATTGAGCTGAAACTTATAGCAACTCCACACCATTTAAGGGCAGATCTAAAGCGTAATAAGGTACTAATGGAGGTTTCTGATGTTAGGAGTTCTAGTCATTTGAAAATCGCATGCTTGGGATTTATAGTTGTTGACGATAAATCTATTGAAACTAATGAGGCTCAAGAATTCCGCATCATTTTAAAAGAAAGGTATCAAAAGCTAGCTAAACAGTATAAGTCAAGTTATTTTATAACTCATGTATCAGTTCGCGAACTATCTTCTCCACCCAACGAAGAAGATAGAATAGGAGAATTCATACATATGGTATCAGTAGTGATTAGTTTTATTCGAAAATAATCGCCTAGAACTCAACCACTAACCAAGTTACTCACCCAGAGTTGTGGGCGATACTCAATATTATCAGATAATTATATTATTCCAACTTTACCACGCTTATTTTGCGCGCAAGTGATTAAGTTTTCGGTAAAGATAGTCCCGCGCTTGGGTTTTTATCTCACTCAAAATGTAATGCCATCTGTTACGATTATTTCGAGGTTAGCAGGGTTTCTAATAGACTTTTTTTATTTGGATATGGGTCGTTTTGTGCATCTCCTTGCCCTGAAAGAATGTTCCAGCATTTTAGTGGATGTGGTTTATTTTTAAATTGGGGGCACGGAGGTAACGATGTTTTTGACTGATTTGAATATTCTTTCCCACAATCTGCACACTGGTAAGTCCCTGCAGAAACGTCACTTCCATATGGGATGCAACGATTCTTTTCCTCAGTAATTAATTCCTTAATTTTCATTCCATATTCTCCTTAACCTAGTTTTAATCTTGCTCTAAGAATTTAGTTGTGGAGCGAAGATATGTGCCTTCCTCCAAAAGTCACTTGATAGATACTATATTTGATAGTCATCGTAATATATATTGAAATAGATATTGCGGATAAGTAGCAGAAAAGATCATTAGAATGTGATGATAGAAGTCAAGTACCACATTTCGACAGTATCTTAATACCTTGCCCTTCCGCCGGCGTAAGAGGAATGCGCATTTGCAAGTCTGTCTCTGCCATTTTGATCAGACTGTCTTGCTGATGCTCAATTTCCGGCAGGCTCATTTCGGTTAGTTTGGAGCGCAGTTGTTGTCCTGCATCGTCAAAAAATGTGCCAGACAGATTGACAGGATTGGGGAATAAGGCTTCAAGAGATTTTTCATCATAACCAAAGACAAAATGACCGTGTTTATCTAAAACACGTTGCCTCAGACCATCGTTGGCATTTGATGCTTCGTCCCCAAATGGCACGAGGCAATAGACGTATTTTTTCGCCGCTGATCTCATTTTCTGTGCGGCCTTAACGTCCTCCTTGATGTGTTCTAACACTTCAGTTGAGCAGATCATGTCAAACTTTCTTTCTATACCTTCAAGAATATTCCAAACACCGAATTTTACATTATCGATATGCCACTTCCAGCATATATCCATGGCCCTATGGTAGTTTGGGTAGCCCTCTGTAATGATGTCTGTGAGATAAAATTCTATGTTAGGGAATTCCACAGCTAAGGCAATTTCTGCATAGCCATGCCCAGTTCCGACTACAGCAACTGTCTTGAGTTCGTTTGCGATCGGTGCGATGGATTCACGCAGATGAATATACCTCAAATAGCGCCATGTTTTACCCTTCAGTAGAATTAATTTGAGTTTACACAAGCGTTTGTCTTTTAATAATAGTGTCATTTATTCTCCAAAATACATTTAATTGGTTTGGCTGTTACATGTTTTTCTTCCCATCGGAATGATCTTTCCAATCGGTCTAAATCAGGGCTATCTGCAAGGCTTATCAGAGCTTCGATCTCACGAAAAACGAAATGGGCAGCGTGTTCTTCCGAGCTCCATTTTTGAGAATTGAAGCCTGGACCTAACGGTTTCCACGTGCCTTGTTTTTTTGTGATATTTTAATCATCTATTTTCTAGATAGCTTATCTTAAAAATGCTGGAGTTTTTGAACTATCCCTGTGATTTTATTTCGACCCAGCCACCTCCTTAATTGCAGCTGTTATTTCTTGAGAAATCCGTTCTAACGTGAAGGAAGAAATGATTTCCTGGCGACCTACGCTCGCAGCTGCTCTGTAGTCCTCGTATTGTTCTACCATTTCTCGCAAGGCCCTAGCAGCATCTTGGGGGTCGACTTCCCAGCAGATATTACCTTCGTGACCATACTGTGTTCGCATCGACCCGCCAAATGGGTCATCAATGCTGCTAATCAAGCGATCCCGAACAGCCACCCGACGAACACCCTTTTTCGGAAGGAATTCACCCATAGCTGTCGAGTTTGGCGCAACAACTGGCTTTCCACACATAAGCCCTTCGTGTAATGGCATGTTCCAACCTTCACCACGTGAAAATGAAACAATTGCATCGTGCCTATTATAAAATCTCCTCATCCAACTCGGACTAACAGTTCCGTTAAACACTCTAACGCTGATGTTACCGGGCAGACTCCGAACGTGCTGAAGCAGATGATTCATACGCTCCTGTTGAAGTCCCGTAAAGCAATGTAGTTGCAAGTGGACCGACAACCCATCGGCAAATGCCGCAGAAAATGCAGGAAAGAGCAGGTCAAGTCCTTTACGGAACCCATATGAGCCAACAAAGAGAAAGCTAAAGCAATCCGATCCCTCTTCCCGGTATTTGTGAACAGGCTTGAAGACTTTCGGGTCCACGTATTGCGGGCAAGTAAATACACGACGAAAGTAACGACGAAATACAAAAGCGTCAAAGTTTCCAGGGACTATCACTGCATCAGCCTCACTTAGAGTCTTGACCCAATTTGGGGGCAAATCACCCAGCGCATTTTGGGTATAAACCAGTGTTGGAATACCGAACTGATTGTTTTTTCCCGGTGCGCCTATAAGGAGCACAGCATCCATTCCAGCGATACCCTCCACCTCTGGAATTTTCATTAACTCTTCTTGGTCCACCAAGCCATCATCCCAGTTACTCTTCCTCGCCTGGATCATGACCTCAATATCACTGTATCGTTTCAACGCCAATAAAATAGCGCGCGACAACGCGCCATAGCCAGATGCTCGCATATGGCGGTTACCATCAGCAATTAGTACCTTCATTTCTTTCCCTCAGCCAATCAGACGAATAACTTTTACCTTGCTAGATAACCTTGACGGGCTTGCCTACATTACATGATTGCAAGGCAGTACTAACCGCCTCTCCCATTAACACATAATCAATATTGTGTTGGATAGTCACGAACTCTTTAGCGGCTGTAGACAATCGAGAGCACTGTCCAGGATTATCAATTAATTTACTGAGAGTACTGTGCCAAGCTTGTGTAGTGTTTGGAACAGTCAAGGCACTAGTATTATGCGGTACTAATAATTGTTCACTCATCACGTCGGAGCAGACAATTACCAAATTTAGTGTGGCATATTGTTGAAACTTTAAATAATTCTCACTCTGATTACACTGACCATGAGAGACGGGAATAATACCAATATCCCAATGCACCCTCCGTTGAAGCCAATCTACAAAGCTCAGGTAATCATTCTTCTTCGGGAGCCCAACGCGCTTACCAAACATGGGGGGGGTATTTTGAAAAGCACCGATCACTTCTATTTCCACTTTGTTGCCATATTCTGCTTCGATCATTTGCATCGCTTCAGCTACAATCTCCAAATCTTGATCATGTGTTGGAGTTCCAATGTATCCGATACGGATGGGGTCGCCTGCTTTCTTTTGAAACACACCCGGCCCCGTTAGCGGTGGTTTTCCGATTCTCCAAAGCTCACTATCTAACACGTTTGGAATTAGGTAAACGTTGGGGTTGAGTTGAAGAAATCTTTGTTGTGATTCCGCGGTTGATACGGTCACTGCATCGGCTACCTGCGCAAGCCAACGCACCTTTTCATTTTGTTGTGTCGAATCACCATTGAAACCCCTTTGATTGAGTCCCTTAGCATTCAGCAAGTCATCATCAACTTCATATACTAATCTTCCACCTGCAGCTCGCCACTCTTTTAGCCATGAGCCAAGCTGCTCCAAAGAGAAATCCGCCGCCTCTCGCTGTATAATGATAACGTCAGCGTCACCTGGAGCAGGCAATGCAATGCCTTCACATTCTAATACTTTCCAATGTCGGCGCACTTCCGCACTATCATAGGGTAATAAAACGCGAACATACCCCGACTCTGATGGTAGTCCGTCTCTCCTACGAGCAGGCATCAACATTAGCCTCGGTTTTTCTTTAATCGGGTGATGTTCTCTATGGTCGGAAAGCGATTCCCCAAATACACTGATCTCGCTCACCGCTGCATTATGTACATTGAATGTGGAAGCCGTGAGCAGTCCCGAACTTTTCATATCTCTGAGCTTCTTTCGATTCATAATTAAAGTGTTCAAACGATCAAAGCATTCATCTTCATTAAAACTGTCAACCATCATTGCATTAACATCATCGGTGGCGTACTCGTCCGTGCCACCGTGTATAGGTACCATGGCGGCACAATTGCAGGCCATGGCCTCTAATGCGGTTCTGCCAAAGGCCTGGTAGTCTGATAAATCAATAAATATGTCACTGCGTGCCAGTAATGAGGCCACTGCCGGCCTTTTGAGCACACCTTGATTCTCATAATCAAAATCTCGCTGTAACATTTGAAATCGCGGATCATCCTCTGAGCATCCAAACAAGTGGAATTCGACATTCCCTTGATGCATCTGAGCTAAGCGTGAGAGTACACGCATGGTTCTTTCTGCACCTCGTCTCGGTGTTTGGGGGCGAATCATGGCGGTAATGTGAATTTTGCCATCATTTGGCTTTGGGGCAGGGCGATAGATCTCATGATCGATACTAGGTGACACCTTATGAACGGTTATGCCATGCTCTTGTTTAACTTTATTGGCAATCCAGTGGGTTTTCGCAAAGACTATAGCGTTTTGGACTAGCGTGTATGAGTCTCTGGCAATGTGCCAATTGTCACTCTCTTGGGGAAAGAATAAAGGCTCGTAATCTTGCACGTAATAGGCGGGAAGGATATGCGGATACACATCGACAATCTGTTGTACGAGCGTCATCGAATTAAAGATTGTGCCCACGACCACATCGTAGTCTTCACCAATTGTCAGCGGGTTTTGGGGGTCAAAGCCGATGAATAAATCTCTTGCGCTTGCAATATCCTGATACATTTCCAGAATATTTTCCAAATCGTTGGTCTTGACCGCGATTTTTACTGTCATTCCCATTCGCTGCATCTCAGTAGCCTCTTGAACTACAGAATGCGCGCCACCACTGCCTCCTTTCACGGGGAGTAGGAATAAAACTTTGATTGACATAGGGTCGATAACGGTAGCCTTTGATCCGGCCTCTTTAATTCTGTATTTTATGTCGCTACGAATTTTGTCCAGTGACTCTGTGCGTTTTACACGTGTGATTAAGGCACTGAACTTTGATTCAGTATGTTTGCGCTTAAGTGCTTCAGAACCTTTTTTAGATAGCTCGGTTCTGCGGTTATGACCGAAGCTTTTGGATTTTGCGTGGAACACATAGGCGTCGTCTGCAATTGCTAGATCGAATCCTGCGTCACTGGCGCGAATGCAGTAGTCATTTTCTTCACCGTAACCAACAGGGAAATTCTTTTCGTCCATGATTCCAATGGCATCAATTACCTCGCGCTGAATCATGAAACAAAAACCGTTTACAAAGGGCAATCTAGGATAGCTACGCGTCGATGCTGCGGAAACAGTTTGCGCCATTTCATCGGGATTCATATTGTTGGGTATGCTATTGATCGCGAAACTGCCTGCTGAATCGTACAAATCGGGTACGTTCTGCCAACTCGCAGCATTTGAGAGGGGGCCGACAATACCGATTTTAGCGTCTGAGTTGATGCACCTGACAAGCCCCTTGAGCCACCCTCGGGTAACTATTGTGTCGCTGTTGAGGGCAATGACATAAGGGGCGGTCGATTTATTCAATCCTTTATTGAGAGCTTTGGTATAACCCTGGTTATTATCATTTTCGATGAGCCTGAAAATATCCTTTTTATTGCAAAAGGATCTAAGCCAGGTTGTTGTCTCTTTGTCTGATCCGTCATTGACAACAATCACACGTATGCCAAAACCATCCCTTTTTTCGTTGACTGATATGAGACAATTTTTTACATCACTAAGCGCATTGAATACTGGAATGATGATATCAATGTTTTCGCTGATATCATTGGCTGCGATGGCTTGATGACTGGTAACACGACCTTCCTTTTTTCCGTGCATAATATAATGCAGTAAGGGATTTATGCCGAGTTCAGCTACATCTTTATTTGAAGCAAGATAAAACTGTGAATTAAACTTTGGGCCAGGATTTCTGCCGAGATGACTACCATATCTAAGGAAGTGCTGAATAGGATCGAGTTGAGTTGCTGTAACATCTGGATATTCAGATAGGTACCATTTTCTATCAAATAGTCCTGATTGCTCAATTAGTTCTGCATTTTGGGTTATTTCATCCATGACAATGTACTCTAAGCACTGCTTTATCGGCTATCCGTCCTTCGTCTCTTCCATACTTGATATAATGAATAAGTGGGTTTATCTCCGCCTTAGCTACATCAGGATAGGCTTTTAAATATTGCAAGGTATCAAATTCGGGTCCGGGATTCCGACCATCAGTAACGCCATGCCACAGGTAGTGCTCAATAGGGTCTATTCCTTCCTTGGCAACATCCGGGTATTGGTTTAAGTACCAGGTTTTATTAAAAAGATTAGAGTTCTTGAGCGTTTTAGACTGGTTCTTAATGCTGATTGATTTCTTATTTCCTTTTTGAAACTGAGTTTTCCAATTTTTCTTAACAGTATGATTTTTGAATTTGTTTTTTAGGTTAGCAGTTTGTAGTACTGGTTCGGTTGATGTTTTATTCTCCCATTTTCCTTGTGGGTTAGGGCCTCGATCTTCAAGCATTTTTGTTAGTAACGCTAACTCTTTAAAGCGATCCTCTAGATTTTTTGTTAGCGCTTTCTGCTCATTTTCTAGTTTTTTATTCTTGGTCTCAAGATCGGAAATATATTTATTGCTTGATGTCTGGTCATTTTTTAGTTGATCTATCTGTTTCTGCTTTTCAACAGCCTCTTTGTCTTTGGCTTGTATCTTTACTTCATGTTCCTTGAGGGCGTTGGCTTGTTTTTGTGTTGTATTTTCTAGGCCAGCTATATTCCGCTTATTATTTTCTATCTGCTCCATAAGCATTTGCGCTTTATTTTTATTGGTATCTAATTTGGATTTGAGCCTTGATATTTTTTGGGTCCTTGATTTTATGCTCTTTTTAGCCTTACGGATCTTCTGTTTGTATTTTGATGGCTGGCGGGATAACTTGGCAAGATTAACTGAGGTCTCATCACCACGACTATTAAGCCGGGTAATTTCTCTTCGGGATTCGATACGTAAATCCTGAAGCATTGTAATTCTTTCTTCGAGGTGGCCGCGTTCCAAAGCCTGTTGTTCGGTTTGAGCTTTCAGGCTGGTCTTAGCTTCCTTCAGATTACGGGTGCGGGAGGTTAAATCTGCTTTAGTACTTTCCAGCGATTGTTTAAGTTCCTCCAGTTGTTTTTTCTGGGTATTAACTTGGTTTGAGAGTTCGTTTATGCGCGACTTGTCCTGTGCTGTTGCTCGTGAGTCCGCGCAGGCTCGGCCTAAGCGCCCAAAGGTTTGATGAATTGCAGAGCGTTCATAAGGCTTAGTGTTTGACTGGAGCAAGCTTTGTAGGGAGGCGTTTTGCTTTTTGCCGACGCCGAGCACACCCAGGCCATGGCCATGAGCAAATTCAAAAGCCGGGTAGTGGGCTTTGAGTTGGTTAAACAGCTTAAACACGCCAAAGTTTCGTTCGCGTACATTGGTATCATGCATAACAACCACGGCGCGCTCCGAAAGCTTGGGGAGCCAGGTATCAAAATCATGCTTGACGGCTTCGAAGGTGTGTAACCCGTCAATATGCAGTAAGTCGATTGTGCCATCTTCGAAGTGGTTTAGTGCCTCATCGAAGGTGCTGCGCACCAGGCGAGAGAAACTGGAATACTGCGCTTCGTTATGAGCTCTTACTTTTTCGAATATTTTTCCATTATAGAACCCTGAGTGTTCGTCGCCTTTCCAGGTATCCACGGCGTAGCAGTGGGTATCCAGGCCAAGCCGTTCGACTGCCTGACAGAATGCGAAATAGGAGGCGCCCTGGTGGGTGCCCAGTTCTACAAATGTGCGAGGCTGATGCGCTTCGATCATCCAGAAAGCAAAGGGGATATGTTCGACCCAGGCTGAGTTGTCATTATTGTAAGTGGGTCGCCAGAACATGGAGTGATGGGACAATATGGGTAAGCCGGGGATCTTATCGAGTGACGGCTGTCGTTCTTTAATGTCCTCGACGATGTTATCGGTCAAGGTGTTGTTGGCGTTTTGTTGATTCATACGATTATCCTTAATCGTTTTGGGTGGTTGCCCAGATTCCCGGCTATTCTATTACATCCCGGTTTATACCGTGTCACGTTTTATTTGATGTCACCGGATGTTTAGTATAGTTATAAACCGGATTGTTGAAGTGGCCAGGTTCACATATCCTGGTTCTGTTTGTGCCGCCTGGTCAGGCGAATTGTCCGTTTGTCTAGCCCGTCTTTCAACGGCTTTTATTCTACTTTGATGTTGGCTTTTCTGGCTTAGGAACGGTAAACAAATAACTTTAACATCTGACTCGTTTTTTTCCTCCAGCTTACACGATCTCAATCGTCACGTAGAACTACTATGTTCCTCTTGAGATAGTACAAGCTGAAGGAAAACTACTTCGCCAAATGACAAAGTTATTCATTTACCGTTCCTTAGGTTGATGCTCTTGCTTTGCGGCTTCCTCCTGGAAACGTTTTTCCACGAAACCGTAAAGGATGTGATCAAGCTTGTTCATATTTGATATGCGGTCAATCTCCTGGTGGGAGAAGTAATCCTTTGAGGGGCGACTGTGGCCAACGTTGATCGGTGTATATTCGACAGGGCGCCAATTGAGTTTGTTCGACAATAGTTCAATGCTTTTATCGAACTGCTCCTGCAGGCCCACGGTAACAAAATGGTGATCGATATTTTCCATCGCCTGAAAGAGCATGGCGGTACTGCATTTGCCAAATTCGGCGCTTTGGCCGGAAATGAACCGTGTGTAGAGGTTGTCTATCTGCCTGTCCTGTCGGTTAAGAAATTTAAGAAGGCTTACCGGGTCTTCCTTAAAGGCCGGGGCATGGGTCATGGTGTGGTGGTAATAGGAAATGATCCGTTCTATCGGTTTGCGGAACATTGCGTAGTAGTCTATTTTCTCGCTGATGTCTTTGTGTAGGCCATAGGGGAGATGACCGCAATATACTTGATAGGTTGAGCGCTCTATGGGGGATAGTGCGCTGAAGTCCTCGTGAGAGATAAAGCCAGGATCTCCATCATAGATACCGCATACGGCTTCAGATCCATATTGCTGATTAAATATGGCCCGTAGCGTTGTGCCTCCCGTTTTGGGTAGGTGTAGGAAAATTATTTTTCCAGGTTCCATGATATTGTCCTTGTTTATCCAACTGCAGCTTTCAGCGCTTTTTTGCCTGTGTCAAGATTGGCTTTTGTCCATATAAGGGCACCTCTATTAATTCTGGGTTGAGCAAATTGAGATTCAGAATTTACAAGAGCAAGGCGCTAAGTGCTTGTAATAGTGGTTCTATTACGAGTGCTTAGTAACGTAGCTATTGGGAATTCTGGACTCAAGGTGCCAATCCACGAATAAATAGAGGCGCCCTTAATATTAAGTCTTTGTCTATCCAAGCACTCAATTGTTTACGTTCGGCTTTCCAGTTATGACGGCGACCAGATTTCTGATTGGGAATGGCGTGATGATAACTTGGATTTCGCTGAGATTCTCCATTTACTTGAAACCCGGTTGTTGCGAGCTTGTTAGGTTGGTCCAGCCTTTTTATGAGCCACGAAAGAAAGATAAGTCCGGCACTAGGGGGAGCATGGAGTGCTTCCACTAGGCTCTGCCATATTTCGATAGGGATGGTTATTGTTTTTCTGTTTGATTCGATAAGAGGTATCAAGCGATGCCAGTTTGATAGTTGGTACCTAACATCGCATCCTGATAGTACAATCCATTCTACAGTGTCGGGAATCATCATGGTGCTGGTGGCGATGGTTGGGGAGCATACCCAGATATTAATTTTTTCGCCGATATCTTTAGGTTGTGATTTCTTGGACTGATAGTGATTGAATCGTACAACGATATCATGTTCGTCAATGAGACTACCGTTCCCCGCGTTGGTTAATGTGGCAGCATTACCGACTATACAGATTGAGCTGAGGTGCTTGTTAAGGTACTTGAAAAATTCATTTCGGTCCCTTTCCTGATTATCGTGAAATTTGGCTAAGATTTGTGCCGTCGCACTTATCGATAGGTTGTTTTTATGTAATGCATGGGCAATTGGAGGTGACTTGTCTGCTAATAGCTTGAGCGTTTCCTGCTCTGTTATTTGTAATGCCTGTTCAGGCATGTTGTTCTCGATGAGTAGGTTTAGTATGTGCCGTAATAGCTTGCGAGGTATGTCTTTAGTATTATCCGAGAGCTCTTTGAGCTCTTTGAGGTCTTTGAGGTCTTTGAGGTGTTGGGGAGAAGGTTTGCATCCAAGATCTCTTTGAAATCTGAGATAGGCGATTAGATTTTGTATGGATGGTTTTTTTTTGTATGCGGTCGATAGTTGAATTGAGGTCGTACTATCGTAAAAGCCTTTGTTGCGTCTGATTCTTCCTATGACTCGATTAATAATCGAGGGGCTGTATCGGCTAATGTGATCCGTATTTTTGTGGTTTCGATTGTTGATGATTCCGAGCATGATTGCTGACCTGTTGAGTTTCTGTTTACTTTTTGAGAGTGGATACTATTAATTTAAGTTTCGGAGTTCATCTAGCGGGTCATCCCGGCTTCCTGCCGGGATGACTCTAATTTTATGGCTCTTCGGAAAAATAAGTGGGTAAAAATCCTAAATATAACGGACATATCTATACGAACAGAAGATAAAGGTGCA
>JAUTBV010119109.1:0-13286 GCA_032361325.1 Lepetodrilus fucensis
GGTCTCCAAATAGTCCTTCAAGAACAATCCAGACACGTGGATCCCTGTGTTTACCCCGGAAATGATGGGATCGACGATGCGGGCTGCACCATCAACAATGTCCAAAGGTGGATGAAAACGATGCTCTTGAGTCTTTTGTTGAGCAATTTCGACCGGGTCCTCATCACTGACCCAACCAGTGTCAATACTGTTCATATGGATGCCAACGTCCAGATAATCGGTGGCCGAGGTCCTCGTCATCATGTTCAGTGCAGCCTTCGCCATATTGGTGTGTGGATGCCGGGTGGTTTTGTAGCGACGGTAGAACTGACCTTCGACTGCTGACACATTGACAATGTGTTTCGCATTGCTGGCGGTATTCGCCATCAACGACTTGAGGCGGGCATTGAAAACGAACGGTGCGACTGCATTGACAAGCTGCGTCTCCAACAGTTCAACCGAGGAGACCTCGTCCAACAAGAGTCGCCAAGAGTTGCGATCCCGCAAGTCAACTTGTTGCATGTCCTTGTCCAGTTGACCTTGGGGGAACAGACCTGACTGATCGTCATCTTCGCCGACCAGCAAGGGTGTTTGTGAGAGTTCGGCGGAATGACTCAGGCCGGGATTGGCCAGCGACTGTGCTCCCGGTTCATTGGCCGGGTGCTCAGCCTCTTCCAGCTCAGTCGCTTGGCCTGAGACAACTTCGATACCGGTGGCAGAAAGCGACGCGGCCGAACCCGGCAACATGTGATAGGAGCGCAAGCCCTCATAGGCCCCGACCAACCGCAACACGTCCTCAGACAGGTTCTCCAGTGCAGCGCTCTCCCCCTCCATCATGTGTTCATAGAAACCGGGCGGACGACGAACGGTCTGGCAAGCATTGTTGACAATAAAGTCCAGGCGGTCACGCGTGTGCAAGACATGCTGGCAGAAGGCCTCGACGCTTGGGGTGTGTCGTAGGTCCAAGCCAAAGACTTCGAGACGGTGACCCCAGTCTGCGAAGTCTTCTTCGGCGGCGTAGCGGGCAGCGGCATCACGAGGGAACCGGGTGACCACGATCAGCTCCGCGCCGCAGCGAAGCAGCTTGATGCCTGCCTGGTAGCCGATCTTGACCCGGCCGCCCGTCAGCAAAGCAACGGTTCCACCTAGGTCGGCGAGTTCAGACCGCTTGGCGAAATTGAAGTCGGCACAGTCAGGGCAGAGCTGATCATAGAAATGGTGGATCTTGGAGTACTTGGCCTTGCAGACATAACAGTGCTGCTCATCGATGGTTTCGCGAAATGGCGGCTCGTCGGGAGTATCGCTGACATCGCCTTGCACAAACTCTGCGGGAGGAAACACATTTGGTGTGGTGAAGACCGGCTTGTCTCGCAATGACCGGATGCCGGTCTGATTGAGTACACCTTCGTCATGTTCCAACTTCTCCGATCGTCGTTTGCGTCGGCGGGCCTTGATGCGAAGGCGTCGCTCGGCCGGATCGGCAATGAACACATCTCCGGCGGCGTTGAGCAGCTCGGTGCGTTCTTCGGTGCTCAGGCCTTCAAGCAGCACCTTGGCGGTGGAGATATCGCGCAGAAACTCGGTGGTATCCAGCAGGCGCTGTCGCAGCTCCTGGTCCTCTTCACTCAGCCCGGCTTCAGTCACCGCCCGAATCTATCCAATCAATCCCCATCCGGGCTGATCTCCTGCCTCGTGTATGGTCCGATGCCAGCTCCAATGGAGTGAGGAACCAGATGAGCCAATTCAAACGAACCGATCTGGTTGCCGCCGTCGTCCAATAGCTCAAGGCTTATTGGATCCAGCCGGTCATCGATGGGGACGGCAAACAGCCGTCGGTCGGGCCCCAGCGCAGCCGTTGCCAACAGAACAACGGAGTTGTGAGTTGTCAGGCGGACCTGCTTCACCTCAGGTGGCGTATTGCCCCAGATCAGCACCCCTCCATGGAACGGACTCACGGAAACATTCACGTCTTCGTAGCTGGCTGGCTCGATGTAGGGCAGTCCACCGTTGTTGCGAAACGAGGGTTCCACAATCAGGGCAGCGTCTTCTTTTGGAACGACAATCCGCCATTTCACCCCGCCAAGCTGGCCCGCAAGAAAGGGCTCAAGATTGACCAGTGACAATCCGGACCCAACATTGACCCGCGGATCCTCGTGCCAGTCCAACTCCTGCTGGGTGAAGACCAGAGCCTCGGCGATCGCCAGAATCTCACTTTCGAAATCATTAACCGTCCCCCCATTCCTTGCTATTTCGACAACAACCCGGTCTTGTTCCACCCACCTCACCGAACTGAGGGTTCGGATACCCGGTTGGCCTCGGACTTCGGTCTGCCCCCTGTCTGAGTTACCCGGCGAGGTGTAGACGAACTCGCCGTTCCAATCGAGTGCGCCCTGGACGTTGACTACGACGCTTGGTCCATCAGGTCGGGTGATCTCGAGTTGGTGCCAAAACACAGGACCTCCGGGTGGAGTGAGATACCCAGAGTCAACTGTGCCCAAAGTAAACGTTTCGGCTTCCCAACCCTCGGGTAGCTGATCGAAGTCAACGGTCAATTGTGGGCCAATGGAGCCCAGACGCCGTTGGTCCGAGAGAGCAATGGCATCAGCGAGATCAATGTTTAGCGGATCGGTAAGGACAATCTCTGTTGGGCTTGCTACGTCGAATCCTTGCTCGCCACCCTGGCGAAGCGACAGGAAACCAAGAACGACCATGACACTCGCCGCTACTGCAACAAGGGTCATCATCCGCCTCCGGGATCTCCCACCGACATGGCCCCGGTCAACCCGAGGCAATGACTCCACATCGATTTCATCGGTGGCGGCAAAGGCCGCATCGGCCAGCAGATTGATTTGTTGTTCCAGATCCAATACTGAGTTGTCAGTCATTGGGGCTCACTCCCATCGTGGTTCGGAGGCGAAGGAGGCCACGATTCACGTGGGTGGAAACCGTGGAGGTGGAAACATCAAGAACCTCAGCAACCTCCGCGTGACTCCAGCCGCATCCGTGGGCCAGCCAGACTGCTGTCCGCTGCTTCTGAGGAAGACCCATGAGTGCATCATGCAAGCCAGGTTCAATGTCGGGGATATGGCTCGGCTCGACCCGAAAGAGACGCGGACGTTTCGGAGCTCGGGTTCGAGACTGCCCGACCCGAAAGATATAGCCAACCGGATTGCACATCGCCGATACCTGAGCCCAGTTTTCCCAAGCAAAGGCCAGGGCCTCCGCCACCGCATCCGACATACGGTCCACCCCGACAACACCGAGGTATGCCCTTCGCAGGTGTCGCTCGGCTGTGGCCGCGAACGACTCGAAGTCCCTGTCAAGACCCGTAGCGTCTTGATCCGCACTGTCTTGATCGACAATGTCAGCGCGGTCCTCAGCACTCTTTCGACCAGTCTTGCCACCTCGATCCACCGACTCACCTTCCGTCAACTGGTTAAACCGTCGAGGGCCAGCATCGCGCTACAAGGAGCAAGCAAAATCTATCGAGTTGGAACGGCACCCTTGTTGTCGACCCTGACCGGAGCAGGCGCAAGACTTGAGCTGACCGAACGCAACACCCGTTGGTAGGAGTCTCGCTCGGTACGGGTGCGACCGTCATTGCCGGTTCGATCGCGCTGAAATCCACGAAATCTCGCGCTAAGGGCAAGAACCAACAACACGAACAGATCGAAAGCTGTTACAGCGAGAACGGTCTTGAGTACGAGAACGATGACATCAACCATGCAACGCCGCCCCCTCTATGCCCACGAGCCGATTCACGTGCTCGATTTGGGACGAGGATTTCAAGGAGACTGCAGCTTCGGAGCGATGAACGCTTTTCCTCACAGATGACCTCTGATTGTTGAGCCGCTCAAAGAGAACCGAGTCCTCAACCAAGGTTGAGGTCGATCCGCCTCCGGCCTGCCCCGGTGCGAAGGAGATGGTGGCACACCTTGACTAAGAAAACGGTGAGGGTGGGAACATTTACCCCACACTCATTCCGAAGTCTCTCCAAACTCTCGGTCCCACGCAGCCAAGAACTTGTTGAATCGCTGGTGTGCATAGGGGATAAATCGGATCTTCTGGATGGGTTCAAGCGAGAGGGGCAGCGCTGCCATGGCGTACATGAAATCCGACAACAGAAGAGCAAGCCTTGTCTCTTCCAGGAGCCTTTCTGCCTCGGCTTCCCGTTCGGCTGGGGTGGCAAAGCTGGCATTGTCCAGGTAGTAGCCAATCAGTCTGGCGACGTCAGCCTCACCAAACCTAGGTTCGGCAATGCGGAAGTGAGGAGGCTCTTCGAAGCCATGTTCCATCACTGTTTCGGCGAAGAGGTTGGCGAAATCAAAGGCAATATGATTCAGGCAGGAGAACTCAAAATCCAAGAGCTTGATGGAGCCGTCGTCCAGCAACATGATATTGCCGTGATAGGTGTCGTTGTGACAAAACACTGGTGGCCGATCGGGCAAGCAGCGAAGCACCTTGGCCAGAGTTTCTTCTTCATAGAGCTGCTCCAGGTCAGCACACAGGACTTGCTCGCTGGGAGGGAACTCGGCTCGGTGCTCGCCCAGGACGGACCGGGCCATATCGCCCCACTGGCCGTGCAGGAGTTCGAAGAAGGACTGGCTTGGTAGGCCTTCTGGTTTCAGCTGATGCATCCGGAAGAGTTGGTCGGCGATCTTGCGTTGAATTTCTGGGTCGAAGACCTCTTCGGCGGTGATGGTTCGGCCCCGATAGAAGGCTTCCAGACGGTGGATGTCGTCGTACTGGTAACAGTGAGTGGCGACCTTGGCCTCACCAAGCAAGAGGAAGGTTGAGCGCTCGGTAGCAAAATCCAGAATAGCATTTTCCTTACCGTCCAGATGACGGTAGAGAACTGCTTGGGGCTCAAGCTGGGGATCTGTCGCCCGAATCCCCATGGTGAATGACGAGAACCCCTTGGGATCATCAAAATCAAAGTCTTGCACACCAAGACCTTTCCAACCAGGAAGTGCCCTTTGGCAGCGGGCCAGAGCGGAAGCCTTTATGTCACCATCATCAACCATGCCCCGAAGCTAGCACTGGCCGACTTTTCTTCGCAGTTCAGAATCTAATCAACATCTCGTGTTGATTAGATTCTGGCGACGATAGGGTTACTGCCAATGCGTTCGCCTGAAGCTCTAGTCGAGAGAGTCCGTGAGGATGGCCTCAAGGTCACACCTCAGCGCCAGGCCGTTTTTTCAGCCCTGCACGGCGACCTGACTCATCCGACCGCAGAAGTCATCTGGGACCGTGTTCGGCTCCAGATGCCAACGGTTTCGCGCCGAACCGTTTACCAGGTTCTCAACGACCTGGTATCTCTCGGCGAAGTTCAGATCGTCGCAGTCGACAATGGTCCGACCCGCTTTGACCCCAACGTCGATCTGCATGACCATTTTGTGTGCTCCACCTGCGCCCGCGTGATCGATGTTGGTGCAGGCAAGCGTGTCAATGATCTGGACTGCCCGACAGCATTGTCCGATTGTCCAGGATTCGAGGTCGAATCAGTTGAGGTGGTGTTCCGGGGCAAGTGCTCCGCATGTGCATCCCTTGAACCGATCGCCACGAACCCCGACGCCAAGAACACCCCTCAGAAGTAACAAATCCAAACCCGCAATCAACAACACCTAGGAGCAACACCATGGCAGATCTCAAGGGATCAAAGACCGAAGAAAACCTCAAGGAAGCGTTTGCTGGCGAAAGCCAAGCCAACCGTCGCTACCTCTACTTCGCACAGAAGGCCGACATCGAGGGTTATGCCGATGTAGCCGCCCTGTTCCGCTCCGTCGCTGAAGGCGAGACCGGTCACGCATTTGGCCACTTCGACTTCCTCGCCGAGGTTGGCGACCCGGCAACCGGCGAGCCAGTTGGCCCGACCGAAGACAACCTCAAGTCAGCTATTGCTGGCGAGACCTATGAGTACACCGAGATGTACCCCGGCTTCGCTAAGACCGCTCGTGACGAAGGCTTTGACGAGATCGCCGAATGGCTGGAGACCTTGGCTCGGGCCGAGAAGAGCCATGCCGGTCGCTTCGGTGAAGGCCTCGCCTCCCTCGACTGATCCTTGCTCAGTTCTACCGGCGTCGTGCGGTAGGAAGGACCGACCCAGGTTTTCCTACCGCACCTGCCATATCGCAACCGTCTCATCTCACGCAATGCTCGTTCTTGCTGCCCCACCTCACGAACCGTTCGCCCAACTAACTCCCGCCCGCCCGCGATCGTAAGGCTCCCATCATGACGACGATTTATGACCCAAAGCATCCTCTCTACTTCGACGACGCCGACATACGTCAAGAAATGGACCGGGTCTATGACCTGTGCCACGGCTGTCGCCTCTGCTTCAAATTCTGCACCTCGTTCCCAACCTTGTTCGAATTCATCGATGCCCACGATGATCAGAAGTCCGAACGAATGACCCCAGCCCAGCAGGATCAGGTCGTCGACGAATGTTTCAACTGCAAGCTCTGTTACATCAACTGCCCCTACACACCGGGCAAGCACGAGTGGGACCTTGACTTTCCACGACTCATGCTGCGGGCCAAGCAGGCAAAACATCACAACGGTGAGGTGTCACTCAAGGACCGGATTGTCGATCAGGCCATTGGCCGCACCGACCTGAGTGGTCGCCTGGGCACTATGGCCGCTCCCCTGGCCAACAAGGTGCTTGGCGAGCCCGGTTCGGCTGGACGAAAGGTTCTGTCCAAGGTCGCCGGTGTAGCCGAAGTCCGACTGCTGGATCCCTACGCCAAACAGCGCTTCTCGACCTGGCTGAAAAAGCGCCCAGAGTTTGTTCCTGCACGAGAGGACAAGCAGGGCGATGCCATCTTGTTTCCGACCTGCACAGTCGAATATACCAACACCAACATCGGCAAAGATCTGGTCAAGGTGGCCGAGCGAAACAATATTGAATGCTCGCTCCCGCCCGGCGAAGTGTGTTGTGGTGCCCCCTTCCTCCACGAGGGTGACGTCAAGGCCTTCAAGAAACAGGGCGACAAGAACGTCAAGGTTCTGGCCACTGCCATCCGAGCCAAGAAAGCCTCCGGCGTTGCCGAGCCCGCGGTAGTTGTGGCTCAACCAACGTGTGCATACATCCTCAAGCAGGACTATGTGGACTACCTGGACGACGAGACGCAGGCCGACGCCAAGCTGGTAGCCGATCACACCTATGACGCCGCCGAATACCTGATGAAGGTTCACAAGGCCGAAGGCACCTCGCTGGACACTAACTTCAACGATGATGTGCCCGAGAACGTCACCTACCACGCACCCTGTCATCTGCGGGCCCAGAACATCGGCCTGAAGAGTCGAGACCTCATCAAGCTCACGGGAACCAAGCCCGTCGTCGTGGCCGAATGCGCCGGAATCGATGGTTTCTGGGGTATGCGGGAGACGAACGTGGAGATCTCCCGCAAGGTGGCCAAGAAGATGGTCAAGGCCATCGAGAAACATGACAATGAGGCCGTCGTCGGCGACTGCTCGTTGGCCAACGGAGCGATCAAGCTCGAAACTGGCGCCGACCCGCTCCATCCCATCCAGTTCATTGCTCGGGCCTATGGAATCCCCGACGAAGGCATCTAGGACACGAAGGTATTCAGCAATATGACTACAACACAACAACCCGATACCAGCGACTTCCACCTAACCCTGTCCGACATTTCGGACTTGCGGGCCTATGAGCGCGAGCGTGACGACTTCCGTTCAGAAGTGATTGCCATCAAGAAGATGCGGCGGGTTCATGTCGGCCCATTCATGACCTTCGTCTTTGAGAACCGCCACACCGTCCGCTTCCAGATCCAAGAAATGGCTCGGGCGGAGAAGATCGCCACTGACGAGGGAATCGAAACTGAGCTGAGGATGTACAACCCCCTCATCTCTGCTCCCGGCAAACTCTCGGCCACCATGTTCATCGAACTGACCAGTGATGAGCAGCTCCGGGAGTGGCTGCCAAAACTTGCTGGAGTCGAGCGAAGCTACGAGCTACACCTCGGGGAGGGAGACAATCTATCATCGTTCCCGCCCAGTTGGATGCCGGACACGATGCCTCGCTGACACGGGAAGAAACAACGGCTTGTGTTCACTACCTGTGGTGGGCCATGTCGAGCGAAGCGGTTGAACTGCTGGCCAATGGACCGACCAAGCTGGTGTGCACCCATCCCGAGTATGGCGAAGAGCTCGTGCTTTCAGAAGAGACTCGCCAGAGCCTGGTCAATGACCTGCGCTGAGTTTGGCCTAGTTCGGGTTACTTAGGATTGCTCGGCTGAGACGATCTCTTGCAGAGCATTGACATAGTCAGCGAGACGAGCACCAACTTCGAACGCGGCATCTTGGTCGGTAAGGTCTGCATCAAGCCAGACGTCGGATAGGCGCCGCCAGTTCTGCGCTCCGAAAAACTCTCCGGCTTCAGCTTCTTGGCCGAGCAGGGGTCGCCATTGCTTTTCTAAGCTCAAGAGTCTGGCCAGTACTTGCTCATTCTTCGCCGTGTCGCGCTCCTCGGCGTGAAAGCCGATCTCCAGTGCGGCTCCCTTTCCTCCGTCGACATGCTTGCGGTTCAGGAGTTGAGCCTCGTAGTGGCACCGCGCTGCTTTCTCGGTGCCGAACCAGACCTTGACCCCGGATCGATGTGACCGAGTCCGGACATCGCCAAGCCCCGGGCTCACCAGTGTGCGCAGCACATCCTCAACCTGGCCGAAGAACTCACGCTCCATCAGTTGCTCTTCCTGCTTGAGTCATCCTGTTCTAGGGGCTTAGCCATGGCAATGCTTGAACTTCTTGCCGGATCCACACGGACAGGGCTGAGTTCGTCCTACTGGCTTCGCCTTTCCGTAATCCTCGGCAATCGCCGTGCGAACGGTTGCCGCCGTGAGCACCCCTGAATTGGCGGCCGTCGAAATCGTCAGCTCGGCAAAACCAGCATCAGACTCTGGAGGGCTGAGGTAGACAGCACAGCTTCCATCTTGGCGAACATGGGTGAGCCATTCAACCGAAAGCGCCGGTAGTGCCGTCTTCAGGAGGCCCTCGCCGAGCGGGTTCAACAAGACAATGCTTGAACGGCGGATTTCACAGGTCCAGCCCAAGGCGTGACCAAGGTTGCCCTCAGCCGAACCGTCATTTGCCGGCCAGTCACGGGGAGCCTGAGTAGCCGTTGTCAGAACGAGTCCAGCACGCGGACTGGCGATAGTGCGAACGAATGGGCTGGCTTGGCCTTCACGGCCAGAGCCGCCTGGTCGAATAGTTGTCATCGTGCAAACTCGGCCGCAGTCACTTCTTCTGCTGACGCATTTCCTATCGATCTGTCTTCCACCGACCCTTCTCCCAGATGTGCTTCTTGCCCAGCCGCTTGCACCGGTCCTTCTTCCACTCCGCCAATCCGACTAACCATGGCACCAAGTTTTGACCGTTCTTGGGGCCAGCGTTTGCGAACAACGGTATCGATCCTCATACCAACACCCAGCAGGGCTACGGCCACGATCCCGTCCATCCACCAGTGATGGCCGGTGGCGGCGACAACAAAGAAGGTGATTGGTAGGTGGAGCAAAATTGGCCAACGCCACCAACTGGTCGTTGCGGCAAACACCCCAAAGGACACCACCGCGGCCCAAGCAATGTGGATAGAGGGCATGGCGGCGAACTGGTCGGAAACTCCAGTGCCAACCGGACCGTAGGAGGACATTCCCAGACGGGTGGAAAGATCAACGAAGCCGAGGCCGGGCAAGAATCGGGGCGGAGCAACACGAATAAACCGAATCACCAAGCAGAAAGCCGTGAGCAGCGACAGGCTTGTCCGCCAACGTGGGTAGTGATCCCGCTGACGGAAGAACAGCCACACCAGGAAAATCAGGAGGGCGGGAACGTGGAAGGTGCGATAGTAGAAGGCACTGACCTGCGCAAGCCAGTCATGGTCGATGACGAAGTGCTGAATCGCCAGCTCGGAAGGAAGGTAGAGGCGGTGCTGGAAGCGTGCGATCTGGCGAGCATATTCAATGGCTTTCTCGTCTTGAGCTAGCGGCAGCATCCTGGCGACTCGCCAGATGCCGTACACAACCGAGATGAATGCCAGCTCCCGGGCCGCCGGTATCACGAACGCCGTCACACGGTTCTGTGGCCTTCGTCGAAGCACGGCAACAACAAGGCTGCTAACGATGGCGGCGAGGCACGCCTGATCCCAAGTAACCCACTTCATTGGGGCACCTCGGGGGTCTGATCCATCCGGAGATTTCTAGCGGGCAAATTGGCGTTAGACACACTGGGCCCAACGACATGCCTCGATCTGGGACAGGCCCAGCAGTAGGAGCAAACCGTAGGAACAAACAGATCTGCTACTCAACCCTGGCAGTCGAAAGGCGGGCGATCCTCTTGGAGAAGTAGTACACCCGCTTCAGATTGGCGTAGATATCGGTCTCATAGTGGAAGTTAGCCATCCGGTTCGGCTCATCCACCAGCAGGCGTTCGGTCTGGTGCGCCAGGGCCTTGGCTTCTAGGTCGTTGATGGTTTTCTTCATCTTCACTACCCGTTTGGCCTTTGCTTCGTCCTTTTCCGTCAGCGCAGACAGGGCAAGGTCCAACGCGCTCGAAACGGTTTGGTGAAAATCGACGATCACGTCTCGAGTCACCTCGCTCACCACCAAGTCTTGATCCAGTCGAGAATGACCAAGCGAAACCATGTTGGTTTCCATGATGTCACCGATCGACTCGAGTGCGGTAGTGGCTTCAATCAGAGCGGTGACCTCGGCGGACTCCGATCTTGAGAGCCTCTTGGTCGAGATCTTCCCCAAATACTGGATGATTTGCCTCTCCAACGAGTCGATCTCAACGTCCATGTTCTCCAGATTGATGAGGTCCTGCTTGGTGCCGCCAAGTACTGCAGGCAGTGCTGTGTCAACCATCTCTTGCGTTCTGCGAGCCATCCGCGCGAGTTCGAGACGGCAGTGGTCAAGCGCAAGAGCTGGAGTTCGAAGGAGCTCAGTGTCCAAGTATTTGGCCCGAAGGGCCTCCTCCGCTGACTCCTCTCGATCCGGCAGAATCCGGTTCATCAGACCAGCTAGTTGGGTAGTGAAGGGCAAGAACAGCAAGGCATTAGCGACATTGAATACCGTATGAGCGTTGGCGATCTGACGTCCTCGATCGCCGCCAAACCCTTCGACCAGATCAGCCAAAAAGCCAATGAACGGTAGCCACAGGAGCACCCCAGCCACGTTGAAGAAGGTGTGGGCCATGGCAGCACGCTGTGCAGACCTAGGTTTCCCGATGGCAGCCAAGAACGCTGTAATCGACGTTCCAATGTTTGCACCAAGCACCATGGCGATTCCAGCGGTGGGAGATACCAGTCCAGAAGTTGCTAGGACGATGACCATGCCGGTGGTAGCGGCAGATGACTGGATAAGGGCAGTGAAAGAGGCTGCCGCCAGCACGGCCAGGAAGAGATTGTCCATGGATGCCATGGCATCAATAAATGGCTCGTAGCTACGAAGAGGTTTCATCGCAGAACTCATCACCGTCATCCCAAAGAAGACCAAACCAAGCCCGAGGAAGAGAGAACCACGGGTCTTCGTGCGTTCCTGTTTGCCGAAGAACATGAAGCCGAAACCCACTGCAACAGCAGCCAGGGAGTATTTGGTGATCTTAAAGGCAACGATCTGAGCGGTAATGGTGCTTCCAATGTTGGCTCCTAGGATCACCCCAATTGACTGACCGAGGGTCATCAGGCCAGAGCTGATGAAGCCAACGATGAGTACCGTTGTGACCGAGGACGATTGAACCAAGGCAGTGACCGCGGCTCCCGTAATGAGACCGATCACTCGATTCTTGGTCATGGCGCCGAGAATCCCCTTCAGCCTGGTGCCAGCCACCAGTTTCAGCGACTCTGTTAGATAGTCAAGGCCAAGGAGGAATATTGCTAACCCTCCAAACAACTCGATCGCTTGGAGAAGGGTGTTGATCTCTTCGCCTTCGTCAACGGCCAACATCCCAGAGAACTCACTGATCATCTATCTCTATCCTCTGGTTACTTTCGAATCGGTCATGACCCGTCCCAGAACGACGATCTGGAACAGCACCAGGACCTTAGCCGGACTAGACCTGCGTGTACTCGTGAGAAGCCTCGAGTGTATTCTCAACCAAGTCCACTCAAGATCTTGGGTAACAACGAATGATGGCCGTGGCGTCCATCCGGTTGTCGCCCGCATCTTGGGCTCGACTCAAGTATCGGGCGGTCAGGCCGGTGAGGGGCGTAGCAGCCCCCAAACGCTCGGCTTCAGTTTTCAAGATCCCAAGATCTTTGGCCAACCAGTCAACTGCGAATCCGAAGTCGAATTCATCAGCGACCATGGTTTCGCCCCTGTTCTCGAGATACCACGAGCCTGCTGCCCCCTTGGTTACTGCGGCAAGGACCTTGTCCATGTCCAGTCCAGCCTTCTGAGCAAAGGCCAATGCCTCTGACGAACCTTGGATTGATCCCGCGCAAAGGATTTGATTGACCATCTTGGTTTGCTGCCCAGCACCCGCCGGGCCAACGAGGGTGATGGTGGATGCATAGGATTCCAGAATCGGAGCTGCCCGATCAAAGTGCTTGGCCTCGCCTCCGCACATCACGCTCAAGGTGCCGTTCTGTGCACCAACTTGGCCGCCCGAGATCGGTCCATCGACAAAGCCGACACCGACCTTACGAGTGGCCTCGTCCAGCTCTAGGGCCAACGACGCCGAGGCCGTGGTGTGATCGATAATGACGGCTCCGGGTTGGAGGGAGCCAAGAGCTCCGTCGTCTCCGTAGATCACACCCCGAACGTCGTCATCTCCGCCGACGCAAATCATCACGAAGTCAGCGCCCATTGCTGCTTCGGCCGGAGTCAAGCAGGAGGTCCCGCCATACTCCTCGGCCCAAGCCTCAGCCTTGGAAGCCGTTCGGTTGTAGACCCGCACCTGGTGGCCGGCAGTCACCAGGTGACCGGCCATCGGGAAGCCCATGTTTCCTAGTCCAATGAATGCGCATTCTGCCATAGCAATAGTGTGCCAGGTTGTGCAGACTCAGTCGACGACCTGGCAAACCTCATCGAACAGACGAACGAAGTTGCCACCAAGGACCTGGTCAATCTCCGCCGCGGACATGCCGAGCTTCGCCAGCCCCACCGCCACCTCAGGGAACTGCTCATAGCTGGTCAAGACTGGCTTGTAGTTGGCGTCAAGATCAGTGCCGATGGCGACATGATCGACACCAACGATCTCGACCAGGCGGCAGATCTCCTCGCAGTAGTCTGCTAGAGATTCCTGGGCAAAACCGGCAGGCCAGGCTCCGATCACTCCTCCAGCTTCTGCCA
>JAUTBV010119120.1:0-13285 GCA_032361325.1 Lepetodrilus fucensis
AGTGGCAATGCAGTTATCATCCTTGGTCTTGTCAGTACCAGCCGGTGCTCGCAGGTTTACTGCAACATTCAGCGCCATGTATGTTGCGGGTTTCCTGCTGCCCTAAACTGACAAGTCATGATATTAGTGAAAGATTCTAGAAAGCGACTTTAAACCCCAATACCAAAAGAAAAGAAAGAAAAGTGTGAGATATGTGGTGGATATATTCTGAAGTGAAGGGGTTATTGTATGTATTCCAGGTTTGCGTCATTATACTGGCAATGGTGCTGTTTCAATGGTGACCATATTTATTCCATTATGTATTTGATTATTCGCTATAACGATGGATATCCTATCTGGAAACACAAGTTCTATTGATATCTGTGTGTTTGCAACAAAATGTGACACTGTTGCCAGTGTGCAGATATCTCCAGTAGTGTCGCAATGACCTGCGTCTTAACAGAAACTCATGTCCTTCAGACGTTGGAATGAGGAAATGTCTAAAGAGTTTACGGAAACAAACTCAAGGTATTGTTTAGATCTGGTGACCTAACTCTTGTAAACACGTTCTATGAACGTGTCAGACAATAGCGAGTGGTAACTGCCGAGTTCATTCTTTGCCTTCCTGTGTTGACGGAGGGTTCATGCCTATTCTACTTTAGGGTTCAACCATGCGCATTCAGAGTAGATTCTATGATGTCATCGGCATCCATGGTTTATTCGATTTACTGAACTAATTTTTAGCTCTCATTCACAATCAAACAATGTCTAATGTACTACAGGGATTGTATTCTTTCATACCAGTTCTCTCGAACAATTTAACATTCAAGCACTTAGACGGTAGCCAGTGATGCAGATGATGACATTGACTTGGGATTTTCTGATGCCATTGAAGAGAACTATCCAATTAAGAGGAGCATATAGATGGCAGCACTACAATGAAAAGGTGTATAGCCTGTCTATATACATGTACATGCAGTACAATCAAGTCTCGGGCATGGACTGTTTGTGGGCCTCACTGTAGAACATTGCAGGTTCACCTCCTCCAGTAAGCAGATTATGTACTCAAAGATCACAGAAGTGATCACTGGCTTCCTGGGTCTTTTGGAGCATTGGGACTTTGAGCAACAGTCTGATATGCTGATTGATTCTAACTTACTTTGTTGATTAGGTATGTTAGTGTGTTTCTCTCCTCGAATTTCTGTTTTGCGGGAAACATTGAGATAACATACTTTCTCTGGTGAGATGGAAGTACTTTCTATGGTGAGATAACATACTTTCTCTGGTGAGATGAAAGTACTTTCTATGGTGAGATAACATACTTTCTTTGGTGAGATGAAAGCACTTTCTATGGTGAGATAACATACTTTCTCTGGTGAGATGGAAGTACTTTCTATGGTGAGATAACATACTTTCTTTGGTGAGATGAAAGTACTTTCTCTGGTGAGATAACATACTTTCTCTGGTGAGATGGAAGTACTTTCTATGGTGAGATAACATACTTTCTCTGGTGAGATAAAATACTTTCTCTGGCGAGTGAGATAGTGCAGCTCAGATTCAACGTATATCTGAATGTATCGCCACTACTGCACTGCTGTGATTAGAACAGACAGTCATATGACACTGTCTCCTCTGAGGACTCATTCTAGAGGTATTGTTTAAAGTGATTTTTCTTTTTGCAGTTGTTTTCCAATGCACTTAAATAATCCTGCTGTGCTAGTGGTGGTCAGGGGAGGTAACATTAGTAGTGTTGTGCTACTTTAGGAGAATGTTGTGGTAACATCATGTGTAGAACTATGTACATTCAGTATTGCAGTCTAATGAAAATGGAAACACATTAAATCAATAATTTGCCCAAAAACTTTTATTTGTCCCTTGATGGTAGGACTTTTCCCAATTCCTTCCAAACAGGTATTCTAACATCGTTAACTTTCCACATGTTCTTTTGTTAATTGATAATTAATAATTTAACTTTACCAGCGGTTAATTCTATTGTGTTTTTCAAGCACTGGAAGTGGTTAATGATACCACAATGCTTTTAGTTTTAAAGGGCAGACCCTTCTCAAGAGACACAACCTAATTCCTGTTGCAATCTAATATATCAAAGATTGCTCGTTTATTATCATTTCCTTGCAACTTGGGAGAGAGTTTGAACAGGGGGAAACCATGTTAACATTTAGTTAACATGGTATGTTAACAGTTAGTTAACATGGTAAAGCTGTTAAGGTGAAATTCTAATGAATTACCTCTATAACCTACTGCAATCTGGCAGAGCTGGATGTTGCTAGGTAACACTGGCCACATGGTACTGTCGATTCCAAAAAAGACCGGGTAAATGATTAAAGCATTTCTTAGATTAACATTCCAACCCAAGATTTTCGTTATGCGCGTGCAGTCAATCTTTGAAACTAGATTAACAATCATCTCAAAGTGTGACATTAAATCAATCAATTGGTGTTACATTTATATGCAAGCAGCCATTGAAAACCTAGTCTAGACATGCTTTTAAGGCAGCTATATTTAAAGGACTATTTTGATGAGAATAACGTCTGAAGACAAAGACGACTGAACATTTAATATTAACTTTCATGGCCATTCGATTAATTTACTAAATATTGTTCACAAGTAGTCTACTGCTAGAGTGTTGGAAAATGAAATATTTTTAATTTACTTACAATCTTAGACTGATTGCATTTAATTGAATCCATTTGTTTTATTAAACAAAAGCACTCCCAACACAATAACACACCATGGTACCCTTTCTTGTCAGTACCAGCCGGTGCTTGCAAGTTTACTGCAACATTCAGCGCTACGGATGTTGCGGGTTTCCTCCTGCCCTAAACTGACAAGTCGTGATATTAGTGAAAGATTCTAGAAAGCGACTTTAAACACCAATCCAAAAATATACAGCGATCAGGCACTTAAGAAATGGTTATGGGCTCATAGTGGATATGCTAATTCCATGAAAGTATAACCAGGAAATTAAACATGCAACCTAATCATGTAACAAAATCACATGTCCTTCAAGAAATTGTTGATGGTTTCCAGAACACGTTAGTTACACCTGCCAGTGTGCTAAAGTTGAGGTAGGGATGTCGCAGTCAATCACATGAATATCCCATTATCGCAAGCATTGACTCCGTTTGATGTAAGCCTTTACATGCTGGTGTTTAAGCTCTTCATGCTCCCCAAAATACTCTTCAAATAATCCAGATAGCCACAAGTGGATGGATTTCATTAAAAATGAAAGAGCATTTCAACAAATTTCAACAAATGAAAATTAAAAATGAAAGAGCATTTCAAACATTTCAACAAATTAATACTTTTGCTAGATTAGATAATGTGCATGAAAATGTGACCACACTATAAATCAGTCTAGCATATTTGGACGCTTTTATGTATTGTGAGTGGTTTATGCATGCAGCTATTGGGTAATAAAATTATGCTTTGTAGTTATGAGGTGGTATTTGCTCCCTGTTATGTTGTGTTGAAATTGGAAAAGTGTTTTTGCATTATAAAATTGTATTATAAATTCCAATAACGTATTTGATTCAATAAGACCAGCAGGCTTACTGGTTTAATATTTTGAACATGTTTTGTAGATGATGAACAGCTAGCCAGACATTCTCTGAAGCCAGTGGTTCAGTCAGGCCAATTGGTCATGAAATTACAATTTAACTTTTGGTAAAATTATTATTTCATTACAAATTGTTTCAACAACTTTTTGTTACCCTTTTCGTGACTATGGTAAATCTTTAAAAAGTCTTTACTGATGTCACAATCACAAATTGATTGCAACCTGTTCAGATCTAGCTTTTGTTAATTCATGACTACATGTAATGTTTAGTTTTACGGTCCCACATACTATTATTTCCATTCACCAATCTGCAGTTACATTCAACCAAGAACATCAACTCCAGTCCGAATAGTGATACAAATAACAAATGTTATGAATTTCTACTAGCCCTTAGGATGCCTTTGTTTCAAAGAACTCGCCCAACCCTAGGGTGATGAAATTAGCCAATGACCAAACACTCATGATGATATTCATCACGCAACCGTCACCCTAGGGTGGATCGAGTGTTGAATTGAATACGCTCTTTAGCATTGGGGGAGATGGCCCGGGATAGTGGGCTAGTGTCAATTTTTATCACGCAAGCATCACCCTAGGGTAGATCGAGTGTTGAATCGAATACGCTCTTTAGCATTGGGGGAGATGGCCCGGGGCTAGTGGGCTAGTGTCAATTTTTATCGCTGTGATTTACAAACTTCATTACTATTAGTCTTTGGTCTTATCTGTAAACATGTTTGCCCGTTGGTGGTCAAACTGATTTATACTGTATTCCATAGCTTACATATTATATCCCATTATTGTGCCCATGCTCTGAGGGCAAACAGTAAATGGCAACCTTGGTGAAGCGAGACATCCGCACTCCTCTGTTCCTCTGCGTAACAACATTGTTTGTACAGATCAGCTGTTGATTACCAAGTGTCATGGACCTGTTGCTCTAGGAAGTTAGAGAGAGAAAAACACTTGCCATCCATTTGAAGGTCATGCTTTCAAAATCTCTCAAGATAACTGGTGTGTTTTGGGCCAGTTCGGTTTTATTGTGTTGTCAAAATATGTAGAAAAATATACGTGTTACAGTTGTATTGTTTGTCTTATTGACAAGGTCTGGACATTAGGAATAGTCAATGAAGAATCAATGAAATATTACTGACAATAGGAAGAGTCAATGAAATATGTAGATAAAAACTTACTTTTTGTGTGTGTGAATAAGCAGAAAATTTGAGATAATATATTACGGTAAGAAGTATTTGTTGTTATACAAGTTCAATTCTCTGGGGAGCCATGAATCAATATTACTTCTAAGCATCGGACACTGTTCATTCGCAGACATCTTAACTACGGATCTTGGCTGACTTGCGACCTTGTAGCGAAACATGTACTCAGGCTGTTTCTGTACAAAGCACCGATATGTGAGAGTTGTCCGATCAATACCAGTAGGATAGAAGCGTTGCTAGACATTAAGAAACAGGTGTAGATTTTCCACCCACTGGTTCATACTACCAGTGTTTACTTAGAGAACCTGGTTAATATTAGTAACAACTGTTTGTTTTAACAAGTGTCATAAATATAGACTACTCAAGTTAACATCAAGTTATCTTTCCTCATTATCTGAGGTGCCAAGGGTTTAGAAATAGAAATTCTGTTGTTTTGTTTCAAAATATATAGCATAACTTTTGTTCTGCTTCAATATATGAAAGTAAACTAAGGTCTTAGTTTTACATGCCAATATAATCATGTTAAGTTTGCCAAATGTGGAATATTTGTTGCACATATTGACGAGCACGGCCCTTGACATTCTGAATGTAATTTGTAGAAATGTCTAGTCATTCCTGTATGTTTTAATACATTTTTATTCCTCATCATTCAAGCGATGTGAGTTGAATAAGTTTTCCAAATTAAATATGGACTGTCAGGTGTGAATTTAACGCAATGTTCAGTTTCTATGATAATTTACACTACATTTAAAATCTATGAATCAATAGCAATTGTCATGTGAGAACATATGTTATATTCATTATTATTAATATTAATGAAATTTAAGTATAAGCAAAACGTACAAGCAAAATGTATTTAATAGGGTCTTGTTACACAGAATGATTATGCAATGAGAATTGTAACTCCCTATAAGTCATTATGACACACATACACATATAGCAACTCTAACATGATACTTGTTATGATTGTCATGTGGAACGGGACAGATATTTAAAATAATGCAAATTTAAACACTGACTAGCTTCACTTTTTCTGTATTCATACTTGACTGACCTTTATACTACCCCAAATTTGCTAGGAATCACTATTAAGGGTGGTATTAGATTAGTTATTCAACATACATGGTTAATTTCTAATGTGTATTAACGATAGCATAATCAACAGTGTGGATTATGCATATCGACGATTGTGACGTCGTCTGCAGACAATGACTTTAACGTCACAACTTGACGTCATAGGCGGACGAATGCTCATCAGCGGACTGTGGCCGCCTCTCTATGTCAAGTCGTTTTTCGGTAGTTTATCATGATTTATTCAAATAAAATGATTATGTTGAATAATTAGAATAACTCACTCGATACGAGTGATTTACGAAAAATATGTCCCTCGTGAAATTAATGTTCAATTAATTTCACTCTGGACATATTTTCTGTAATCACTCTTTTCCGTAATCACTCATATCTTGTGGGTTATTCTCCAATTATTTACTTTTGGGACGGTGTAGAACCAAGCCGGTAGGATAAAGAAATGTACCAAACGATTAAAATGTAGGTGGAGGGGATGGATGGTGGTAAATTTGGTGACTTGCCATTGTATGCATCAATAAGTTCAATCTTTCATGCTAACGACAGTTCAACATGCTTACGTTTGGCTGATCCCTCTGCCATGATTATGATAATACTAGCAATCTAGCTCCATATGAATAAATTACCTACTTAAATTTACTATGGCACATCTAAGAATTTTAAGCTGGTTAACTTTTGATGAATTCTAAAAGGGTAAAGCAGTTAAAATCTAGCAGGAAGAGGATTAATGCAGAGTGCCAAGCTGGTTAACCACAATGTTTAAAAAAGTGTTATAGTTTTGTGCTGGGTTTTTTTCAAATTGGGGTGTAGAGCTGTTTTCAAGATTCTTTCACTTACTATAAATCATAAAATGTTAGTATCATTAAACTTTAGTGACCGGTGGATTATAGACCTATTGGTGTCACAAAATGTTAATGAGCTTTATTAAGAAGCTTTATTTAATGTTGGATATATGTATAACAAAAACGTTGGCTCTGTAGAACTATTATGCCAACAAATTTAGAAAAGAACGTTACATGGTTCACACAGGCAAGGAGCCATACAATTCAAGCACTTTTCAAAGGCCTACCTTATATTTTCAAGGACCATAATATACATACTAACACTAACCAGTCTTTTCGAAAATGTTTTTAAATAGAAAATAGACAGTACTTACCATTTGCAGCATTGTAAGCATTGTAAGCATGTTCAGCATTGTAAGCTTCACACACACACACACACACACACACATATAATTTGTATAACATACTATACTTTTAGTGTTCTAACTTGACATAATTACACAATCACATCTCGATATACTGAGGTGGAGTGAGATTATGGACATTGCCGCAGGAATATTCTACCCTTGCAACAACACCATACTGAGATGAGTCACATTATTGAGTTTAACATTGTTGTGGGAATCTTTCACCCATTTGCAACAACCCATTTGCAAACCAAATTACTCCTCCATGTCATGTGAAACAATTAAACAATTCTTATGCCAGAACAGTGACAATACTTACATTTACAATCAGCCTTAGCTTTACTTCCTTTATTCTCTGTGGTGTAGCTATCGTCACATGCGATGCACTCTGTCTTGAGGCTGTTTGGTTGGTATGTTCCTACAGGACATTCCACACATGTATTGTCTTCAACTTTCCGGTAAAATCCAGCTTCACAAATTTCTGAAAGATGAAACATCTATCGTCATGAAAGTGCATTATTGTGTTACACGTGTAATCGTCGCCTTCTTCTTTGGAGTTATTTAAAAGTTATTCAAATGCAAAATTCATATAGTATAAACCTAAAGAATTGAGGAGCCTACACCACGAACAGTGATTAATTTCCATCCAAATGATCTGTTATCGATAAAGCAGTCATCATGACCCCCAATATGTTTTAGTGGAGGTCATTCATGCGGTTTAGGGAGTCAATGACAAATTAACAATCTTACATAAAATCAGAAAACCATACCAGCTCAAGACTAAAATCCACAATAGTCGTACCCCTGTAGGCAGTAATAACAATTGGACAATACTTTGGACTGTTAATACACATGGGTTTTCCAGTACTAATAAATGCGATACAGTACAATGAGTACTGATGACCGATATCAGTTTATTTTTACCTTATTGTATGAAGGAAGCTGAGCTGTAATTCGACTTATCAACGTTCCCTATAGAAAGTATGCATCATTCTGCATTTAACACAACTTTTATTATTGACGACTTTGCGTCAAATTGACGCATAGAAAATGGTAGTGTCCATATTTTCACGAAAGTGGGGGTCAAATACGCGCATTTTGCGAGTCAGGGGAAACCCTGAATACTTATACTGCACTTACTTATATTACAATCATTCTTTTGGTCTTTCCCAGTTCCATCTGTTGTCATTCCATCATCACATTTTTCACACATCTTAAATGCGTTGGAATGGTCGTCATTTCTGTAGTATCCCATTTGACACGGTTCACATTTTTTAGAATCTTTTGGCTTTTCTTCCTTTCCTTTTTCACAGAAAACTAAAAAGAATATCAACGGTAATGTTAAATATCAACAAACATATACTGGTTACAGGTCTATTATAGCCCAGGACCTATTATTGGCTACTCCCCACTGTAGCATTTCCGCGTTCGTAATTGATTTGGATCATGGCATATTTTAAATAAACAACACCTACTAATTACCAATAGATGATAATTGGAGCAATAATTGTATTTTATTTAAAATTTTGCAAAATGACATATCGGGGGGTTGATCATGTGACAAAACAATAAGTCGCTTGTATATATTTGTTCATCAGCCATAATGTCTTTTCATGTAGTTATGTCGTAGCACAATTTCCATCAATCTCTATAGCATTTTATGTTTCTTTACACGATGTACAAAAATATCGCTCTATTAGTTTGTCATTGAGATCGCTTAAAAATGTCAACAATACATCATTAGGCAAAACAAACGGTGTGTTTTTATAATACGTGATTAAACTTTGTACATCCGTGCATGCATTAGGTATGGTTTATATATTAGGAAATACCAATTTAAAATTAAATGATTTCACCAGAAGATTACGCACGCCGTCCTGTATTATGGGGGCGATAATAGGTCCTGCCAGTGGCATAAAAAGGCCTATTTTCAACCTGTTTTCTGCTGTCGCTTACGCTATAACTTAATACCGAAGTGGCGCAGATAACTTTGAATATACCATACGGTCACACTATAGCTATACATGTGCCATAGTAAGTATAATGAAGTTGATGTACATATTAAGAAAGCTATCCAGGAAAACGTTCATATTTTAGGCGATAATAGGCCCGTAACCAGTACTGGTTACACATATTTTTTTGTACTTGACTGCCTCTTGAGAAATTGTCTCATAAAAGGTGTTGTAGAGAGAAACACAGTGTGCAAGAATTATAGCACTAGGTGAATATTTGAGTTGAGATCTTGTTTTGAGGGAGATTTTTCTCTATGGAGAACCCTGATTTTGTAGTATATTATATCATAGTATTACATCTAGTATTACATCATATCATAGTATTACATCTAGTATTACATCATATCATAGTATTACATCCACCATATCATAGTATTACATCTAGTATTACATCATATCATAGTATTACATCCACCATATCATAGTATTACATCTAGATTCTAGAAAGCGACTTTAAATCCCAATTTAAAAAAATAAAATAATAAAAAGTATTACATCATATCATAGTATTACATTATATCATAGTATTACATCATATCACTTTATTCTTTTTATCATATCATATCTCTCTGGAAAACATGCTGCTGGGTATCGTTTCTCGAAGCTCTCTTAGCCGCTAAGGGATCATAACACTCTCTTTGCCGATAGCTAATACATTGCCAAGAGAGTACTATGGTCCCTTAGAGGCTAAGAGAGCTTTGAGAAACGATACCCTGTTCAACAAGAATACTTGCAAGAAAACGATATTCATTTATCATACAAATGTGCCATAACAGTTGAATTTAACAGGCTAGAACATTTTCACTTACATTTACAATCATCTGAACTTTTCGATTCTTCATTGACCGTGGTGTAGGTGGCGTCGCACTTCTCACAAGAACGCTTCCACTTCTCAGGCTGGTACTCACCATACCCACATTTTTCACATTTCTTACTTGAATTAATGAAAAATCCAGCCTTGCAATCCTCTGAAAACATGCAATCATTAATTTAGTTTGAACAAGTTATGCCGCCTTATGAAAAACACTGCTCCTGAAACTCTGACATTAAATATATTTCTATAACATACCTGGTAGAGTAAAGTCCTGGGACTTTTCAGGAGTGGTCGTTTTTATTGCCAATATAAGACATGTGTCAATGGCAAATAACTATTGGCTACCATTTTTGTAACAAATACTATCATTGTTTTTTTACAAAAGGTTGTAAGATACTTTGAAACGAATATACATCCAACTAGGTGTCGGGTCCTGGGACTTCGGTCACTTGTCCTGTGACTTTCGGACATTGGCCCTGGTACATCGGTTATTATAAAAATGTGCTGCCTGTCATTACAATAATTAATGATTTCAGTAGCACTTGACCATATACTTTAGGTGCATACCCAATTTTCTACCTGAAAATATGCTTGCATCAAGATACATAAATATTATGGTGACATGTGCTAAACGCAGTTGCAGAAAACATTATATTTACAACTTTTTTACGCAGATATGCAATTTAGATAGGTTAAAGGTCATGTTTGAACTATGCAATGATAAAATTAGGTGGTTTAATTATTCACGGTCAAAACACAGTCAGAAGAAACAGTAGACATGTATATTAACCCGTAAACAGCTGGTTAACGTAAGTGTCCGAAGTCCCAGGACTGTCCAAAGAGAAAATAGTAGTAGTACTTGGACGCAAATTGCATCTACCGGCCTCGGAAGACGACGATCTCTCAGTAAAATTGCACATGATAACGGAGACAACTGTTGTATCTTTTGCTATTCAGCCATTTAATTTCCGCGTCTTATTTAGGCTATGTGAGCCGATTTACTCCTGTCACCTAATGTCAGCAGTTGCCGGACAGGTGACATAGTACTCGGACATCTGGTAGGCAGTACTCAGACATGTGTTTAAAAGTCAACTTATTTGAACTAGATTGAACTAGATTTATATTAAATATAATGCTTTATATAAATAATTGATTACGTTTATATAAGATTATTAATTTTTCTGTATAGCTGGAAGTATTTATTTAAAAATTAAAAATTGTTTATGTTGTCAGTGTGTAACTGTCTGAATCCCCACTATAAATATCATTGAAGTAGTAGTCGGACAGTGCATAACATTGCTACTTTTAGAGATTCCTGTGCAAATGTCTCTCAATCAGCCCCGTATTTTCTTTGGATGTATAGGTCCTTATTATCAGTCATACAGATTTTACAATCTTAATTAAAACCGAAAAACATGTGACTTATCAAAACAAATGTACAATGCCTGGGAGTAGCTACCGAATGGAGTAATTTTTCCTTGCGATCAACATGCGAGTTTCAACTATCAATAAATCAATAATTTTACTGATCAGTACTAATGCAACACTAGCAAGAACATTTGTGTTGCAGTTTACTTACCCAAATCACATTCTGAAGTTGATTTTGCTCTTTTGCCTTCAGTAGTTCCAGTATCACACTTAATGCACTTGTCATTGACTGCTTGTGTGCGGTAAAATCCCTGTTCACAATCTTTGCATGATCCGTCTTCCTGTAGTTCAGTGCCAGAGGCACAGTCGTCTGCACAACAAATATCACAATCATCTTCATTCAGTGTCTGACATAAAGACTATTCAGCACCAACCAACGACTAATGAAATATCTGAATATAATCCGAGATATTTATCGTCCATGGGTAATGGTCACAGAAAATAATTATCAAATGTATTTACAAGTGATCACAAATGTCCCTGTTATATTAATTTGAATATCATTGGATCTATATAAAGAAGTTGAAGTATTTTTCTGATATTTCGTCCAATAACTTTGAAGCGTTGTCATAGCAGGTACAGTTTCGTAAAATCCAGTATGACTATGTTTCAAGGATTTATCTTTGCTTGGAGAGAAAGAAAACATGGTGAAATATTCTCCTAGTTTCAATACAAAAATACTAGTAAATTATCAGTATTACAAACAACAAAATACTTTAAATCTATACCAATCTGGGTCCTGTTTCCAGACAATGAATGTAGCACTACGACATATTGTTTATTTTTCTGCTATATGTTTTCATAATCAGCTGAAGACAAAACCCAACAACAAATCTTACCAAAACACTGGCTCTTGTTTTCAGTACCATCGGCCTTGGTCCTCTTACTAGGAGGGCATGGATAACAGTAGGACTTCCCTTCATCTGGTTGGTAGAAGTCTCGTGGACATTTTGTACAGGAAGAGCCAACATACATGGATCCAGCTGAACACTTGTCTGTAACAGAGAGTCAACATTATAAATATGCCTGATCTTTACCGACTATGTCATTGACCGATATATGTGGTAGAACAGTACTCTCCAACAACATAATATAGCTGGCATCTGCACTGGCTACACATTGGAGGTAGGATTGATTTTAAGATTCTCTGCCTCACTGCTAAAAGCCTTCAAAATGCTTCTCCTACATACATCTCCCAACTCCTTGCCAACTACGAACCAAGTCGTAGCCGTATATTAGATCTGAAGATTAAAAACTTGCTAGTTGTGCCCTATGCCAAGCTCAAATCATTCAGGTGTAGATCTTTCTGTCATGTCACCCTCAACACTGTGGAACTCACTCCCTATATCCATGTCAAACTGTTTAACAACAATGACATGTTCAAATCCAGACTTAAGGGGCTGTCACACTATAACGTATATGTCAGCGTATGAAATATTTCACTCATATGCTGGTATACGTTGTCAATACGCTAGGGGTACGTAATGCATAGGTTGTATACGTTTGAAGAACGGTGGCATACGCTGACATACGCAGAGGTAGAAAAATAATTTTAAAATGTTTAAAATGTTTGTACGTATGGTTTATATGCTAAGCATATGTTAGGCAAACGCTGAATATGGTAGAAGTACACTAGAGGTATGCGAAGATGTATGCAAAAGAAGCCCCTGAAAATGCAGAATTGTGCGTATACTTACCGTATTTAACCTATGATTAGCGTATGAGTAGCGTATGGCCAGCATATGACCAGCGTATGTCAGCGTGTGACCAGCATATGCCCTAGCATATGAGTAGCATATAAACTGTGTATGTCCAACCACAGGGACTTCTAGAGCGGTGCCAGTAGATCTACCTCTGACTTGTCAAAACCAGTCAACAAAACATTGTTTACAAACGTAATTAAAAAAATCATAACAAATATCCGTACGTTTGTTGGACTAATAATGCATACATTTGCATTCAGTTATTAAAAACAGCCCAATTCTAAATTTC
>JAUTBV010119131.1:0-13285 GCA_032361325.1 Lepetodrilus fucensis
CCTATATATACTGTATTAAAGTATAGTTTCGCCCTGAACTATTATAGTTAAAGTACGAGGACGCTTGCGTCCGAGTAGCCTACTTTATAATATTAGTAGTAGTAGCAGCAGTAGTAGTAGTAGTAGTAGTAATAGTAGTAGTAGTAGTAGTAGTAGTAGTAGTAGTAGTAGTAGTAGTAGTAATATGAGTAGTAGTAGTAGCAGTAGTAGTGGTAGTCGTCGTATAACTATAGTTATAATTTTAATAAAACATAATCTTCAATGACGTGTGCATACATAAATAATATTAATAAACATAAATATGGGATTACTAACTAGTGTAATGAGAAAGTTGACACAACATACTAACGCACAAAAACGTAACTCTACCTACACGGAAGGATACGACGACAATGCATTGTGCGGACAAGACTTGTTATCTTGCATTGTGTACACGGTGACAATAGGGTATCAAATGTCCTCAATTCTCCCTAATTATAATACATGTACTACCGTGGCAAGATGTTGGGAACGTTTGTGCTATCGAAGAACGCATATCTAGTGCATTGTACTGAGGAACCGAACATGAATTCAAGGCTATAGGTCGTGTAAATGCGTTACATTGATCTAGATACTAGTACATTACAAGAATCAGTTTCTAGCGGCAATATTCGCCATTAACCCTCTCACTGCTGGCGGCAACCGCAGATGCCCAATGACCAGTGTCTGTGAATAATCCAGCAGGGAGGGGGTTAATGGGGAGATAATGCTTCGATTTGAGAGCAATACATTATATTTACTGTATATTTTAAAGCGAGGGGAAAAAATGAATATGAGTTATGGTGGTAATCATAATGGCGGATTGGTGATTTTTAAGTGGATAATATATAAGGCACCATTTATATGGCTTCAGTTGATTGTCTTGATTAAAATATAATGTTCTTGGAATGTGGTGGGTACGCATATCTAAACGTTCATACACATACATACTATTTATTTTAAAATATTTACATTTCGATATATAAACACTCGTCACTTTATATAGCATTACTTCCCATAATTTGTTATGTGTTCTCTCGAACAGACTATAGTTCGGCTTCAAAGTAGAGACAGTAATTGTATGATCCAAACCTCCAACTACCGCTCGTGGGTATCGTTTCACGGAAGGTCTCGTATCTAGTACGATACCATAAGCACTTTTATCTCACAACGAGCCTTTCTTATACCTAGGGATCGTGCACATACGAGAGCGTTGTGGTCTTATAAATGATAAAGATGAAAGAGAGCTTCGTGAAACGATACCCTGAATGTTTTCTTTCGAACAAACTATAGTTCTGCTTCAACGTAGAAACATAATTGTATTCAATATCAAAACATCCATCTACTTGTCCAATAATGCCATCCTGTTGAAATGAGTTAAGGTTTCTGTGCAGAATACATAGGTCTATCTTTGAGTGTAGTTTTGAGCAAAGTTGGTAAAGCCATTTTTGTAGGCACATTTTCCTCACAGCTCACGGTGGACCTATGGTCGTTAGTCCTACTTGGTGAGAACTGGGCTCCTTGACCCACAAAGAACCGGAAGTCATCAGCACAACGAGAACAGGCAAACCAATGACTAGCAGAACTACCAGACATCCGCACATCACGTGACGCATACGTTTCCGCTCTCTGCTCTTGCTGTGAGAATTCTGTTCAATATCGGCTAACTGCAACAGTAGAAAAATATATAATAAAATAATTGCATACACATTGGGCATGGACAGGGATTATATGGTCGACATATATGTTCACTGTTATGTGCAGTGGATTGTTAAAATAGATATTTGGGGATGTGTGTGTGTGTGTGTGTGTGTGTGTGCGCGCGCGCGCGCGCGTGTGTGTGTGTGTGTGTGTGTGTGTGTGTGTGTGAATGTGTATGTGCACGGTTGCGCGCGCATGTGTTTGACGTTTGACGGCCATGAAGAAGATGTATAGGTATCGGATACTTATTTAATAACTCCAATGTTTGTAGTATGCGGTCTTTTCGCTTGGAGGAATTGTAAATTGATCTAAGGTTTATTCTTATCATGGGCATTATGCGGATAATAGACACATATGTCATTCGTCTTATAGAATAATTAATTATTAAGGAATACTATTATTCATATAATTAATATTAATATTCCTATGCGTACCACGAATCCACCTACGCCGGAAGGACTGATAATACTGAGAGCAGCTGCACTGATGGGGTAATCCGTGTTCAGTGACCGTCCTAAGGACGGACAGGAAGAGACGTCACGGTGCATGTTGATGATATCGTCGTAGGCTGGGGGCGGACCAGACTGACTTCTCTGTAACTGCGAAGACTTCTTGCTTTTGATTTCTTCGCACTGAATTCGTGGAACAGTCGACGATCTGAAGATACAGGCAGCGTTCCCGCCGCCGCTGCCGCCGCCGCGCAGTTCTGTCGCCAGTCTAAGCATCACTTCCTCCGCGTGAGAACTCGCGGGAGCAACTCTGGAAGGCGTGGGAGACATCCGGAAATTCCTGGGCGAACCATGCCGGTTTTTGGGTGTGGTGTAAGTGGGTGAAGGGTTTATGGAGTCTCGTTGCTGCGTGTCGAAAGCGAGGCTGCCGCAGAGCACACTGTTGATGGCCTCTTCGTACGACGGCGGGATGTTGACGGGGGAAGCGTCCCCGGAAGTGGAGAAGTTGGACTCGGAGCCGTTGAGGGCGTTGAGCGGCATCAACCCGAACGCATCGTTGGTGATCCGAGAAGTCGCCGATATGACGGGGCTCATAAACATGTTGATCTGAGAACATAATTGAAACGTATATGTTATTATTGGTGGAACTACATAATTCACAATGTTCAGAATTGAAGGCATACAATCACGGTTTGTTGACATATTTTATGGCCAACAAACCTTGATTGTATGCCGTCAATTCCGTCAATTCTTCTTATTGAAGCGTATCCGGAGCCCTCAGTTTGGACTTTTTTCTTTGCTAAATACTATCAAGCTAAATTTATTTTAGTCATATGCAAATAGAAGCAAATAAAAGTAAATCCTTATACGATCTGATAAATAATCTGATAAATAATTAGTAAGACGGATATAGACAAACAGGTAGGCGAACAGTAGTTTCTGTTATTGTCGGTGATACATCAAACAGTAAACCCCCATATTGTATGAATAGTACAAAATTCCTATATGGTCAATCTCATTCAAATCAGATCCGAAATTGACGCACAGATATTAATTCGGACATCGCTAGGGTCTAAGTTGAGCAAAAACATGTCAATGTTTTAGGAGCGAAACCTGATCTAATTTTACTTAGATTGCTATGACGTGTAGGCCTATATCGTTTTCTTGCAGTCAAGAAACCAATTGATTTTCAATGCTATAGTAATATCTTCAAGATAATAAAAGGGCGACCTATTCGATAGTGATACGATAGTCATACGTATGTTGTATAGGCAATTCAATGTTTGAAGCGATATTTCCCAGCAATCAATCTGATACATTTCTTAGTAGTGTTCCGTGTGTCGCCTTATAGATGCCATTAGTGCTATGACGTCTTTGACGTTTGTTCCAGGCAGTTATATTTCGATCAGTCATCATGGTGACGATACATCGATATGACACATGATTATACTATTTCAATGGTAGGCTACCACACACGTCAACAAATCTAAACATAATCTTCCATTCTATTTGTGACATGTACCGGATGTTACATTGATAAGAAATAACAAAAGTGTATTAAAATCGCATGTGTAATATCCATGAGCGAGCACATAACAAAACAAAATAACGATGTATGAGAAGTTCATGTCATCTTAACCTTAGTATATGAAGACATAGACTTATAGAGTCTCAATGAAAATACGTAGTCTACCGTAAATCTGAAGAATCTTTGAACAGTATGATTAATATGAACAGTCACGTAAACATCGTGTGTTGCTCGGAGCCTTTAAATGTCAACGAAAGGTTAGGCGTCAATTCTGAACAGCTTAAATCTGCAGACTTCAATTACTGCCGGAGGGTTGTATCTCCGTGGATTGCTTTCTGTTATGTGAAGGTAATACTAGGTAGTGCTCCTTTCTGTCTGTTCTTTCTGTTCGACGCATGCGCAGTTACACTGTGCGGTGTTGGTCCTTGGTAATTGCGCATGCGTGGGACAGAAAATACAGACAGAACAGCTAGAAAGGAGCAGGTCCCCTAGTATTGGAGTCTGGGGTGATGTACAACGTAACATAGGACTTCCCGTTGTTCTTACGCCATCCTCGCTAACACATTAATTGCTGGTACTTTATAGAACTCTTGGAGGTACATGGCAGCGCTGAGAAGACGTACAACTATTGTAACGTCAACGCTTTCTATTGTGGCGGGAGCCCAGTTACAACTATTGTAGCACTACAAGAGTGTCGTGCAACGGGCAGCAGGAAACTGATTCCATTTGACACTGACACCGGACTGATATGTTTGACATTTAATAAAATACGATGGATACAAATATTTGCTTATAACAAAGAGAGAGATTGAGAGGTTAGAGAGAGAGAGAGGAGAGGAGAGGAGAGAGAGAGAGAGGGGGGAGAGAGAGAGATAGAGAGAGTCATAGAGAAAGTCTGAATTATGTCTTTGTTTATTGAGAAATCATTGTTGAAACTCTGTATGCAGTATACATAATTCCGAAGATTAATCTATTTTAAGAAAATATACCTATTCTGAAAATAAATCGAACTAGGTCGTCACAAGATCCTTTTAGTATATATTGTTATCAACCCAACATCCTAATGTGCATGAGCGAGAATAGAATGGGGAAAAGTTCACCTCAGGATTAATGCACGATTAATGGATACACATGGCCTGTACCGTGCACTGACACAAAGATAAGCCTCATCACGTGACCAAAATGGATCCAGCTCTGGGAATGGCGAATTAAGCATAGATTTGTGAATCGATTATCTAGGATTATGTGTATGGTCATGTACACTTTGTATATAGTGGCTATTCTCCCAAGAGAACAGTGGTGCAGTAAACCAATGGATGGTCATAGATAGTAACTACAAGTGGATAGCATTATGATGTTGTCAAAATAGTCTCCATGGAAGTGAGTGAGTGAATGAGTGAATCACTGTAAAAGACCTCGAGCAGTACAAAAATGGATACAATAAATAAATAACACTTCCATAACTACATGTATTCCGGGTGTAATTACTATGCATAATCGGTATATTGGGTATCGTCTCAAAAAGATCTTTACTATGAAACCATATTAGTCTATATGTAGTGCTCTCGTGGCGACGTTCGGACACATACGAGAGCGTTATGGTTTCATAGTCAGATATAGTGGATAAAAGAGCTTCGTGAAACGCTACTTAGCCTACTATATAGGCTGTCATTTGATTCTGCCCTGAACTAGACGCTAATAAATGCAAAACAAACAATATTAGTGTGTATATATAGAAGAGTAGATGGTTTTCTATGAAAGTTGCAATACGAAGAAATCTATTCTATAGACTATCAAAGAACATATGCGGCTTGATGATTAATTCTTGTAACTTAAATACCTACGCGTGCCTATTATTGTTCAACAATAAAACTGTTTTTGAACATGATGGTGCATGTATAAGATACAGGTTTGGAGAGTGGAAACTACTTTGCGAGCGGGTGGGAGCGGATGGTGGTGGCAGAGCGTGCGTGAGTGGTTATAGTGTGGTAATGGATGGTTGGTGGGAGTGGGAGTGTGATAATTGGTGGGGTGGGGTTGGTGGGTGCTAGTGTGGGAATGGATGGTTGGTGGGAGTGGGAGTGTGAGCATTGGTGGGGTGGGGTGGATGCTAGTGTGGATCGTGGAGTGGGCGTGTGCATAGTCGTGGGTGGGAGGCGATGGGGTGGGGTTGTAGTGTACACTAGAGATTAAAGTCGTATTTAAAATACATGCATGTACACAATAATGCGTCAATATAAAACATATAAAGTTCTTCCATCTGCACCTAACGTGCATGCATCACGCATGACGACAACTACTCATAAAACCTGTAAATGATTGCGCAACTGACTGTTCTTACACGTACATCATTGTATTTAGAAAGGCAGGAATTGATGTCTGCAAACGATAGAGATGTATTGTGTTTGTGTTAGCATTTGGATGGCAAGTTATTGGATTAGACGCGATGGCCAGAGGCACTATTATCAATGATTGACTCTCTGCTATGCTCCATCCTGTAATACAGTACTAGAAGCTCCTGTATTGATCATCTAGGTATATACTGTGTAGTTTATTAAATAGCCTTTCTAGTGGCCAACATTACTGGGTCTGATTTCAGAGTCTGTCACATTTCAGATGATATTTATTTGGACTTTTTAAACGTTAGCTTCAAGACAATATTGGTACCAGGTACCCAAACGAACGTAAACACCGTTACTGTGATGACATTAAACCACTAACTAAACCGTTACTGTGATGACATTAAACCACTAACTAAACAAAAAACATTAAACCACTAACTATAACAGTAAAATATAAGTAGGAAATGAAATTGACGACAATATGACGATATAGTTGAAAAATTCCCGCTGTGTGTGTGTGTGTGTGTGTGTGTGTGTGTGTGTGTGTGTGTGTGTGTGTGTGTGTGGTTGTATTATAATTCTTTATTACGTTGCAGCGGGAATATCTCACCCATAGGCGACGACATCAATGCAACTTAATAATACATTACCAATTAGACATGCAAGAAAATAAAACTATATATTTATAGCATGGAAAACCATGTTAAAAACATTAAAATGTAGACAATATGTAATGATAACACAGTGTATAATTAAGACCGTTCTTGTCAATGCATTTCTTTTTAAAAGATAAAATAAGGTGCCCAGGAACCTGGGTGAATACATTTTTAGATTAGGCGAGGAATAAAACATTCGCCTTTTCTGGGTGTAATCGACCTAAACGGCAAAATGCACTTTTACATCGTTGCATGGACGTTTTAGTTAATGTAAATATTATATTATTGTCGTTAGTTTACATTGCTGTATGATCAATAACTAACACCACAGTACATTTACTACGTATTGGTCTCTTCGTTCACGAAAGAAGCTCACTCAAGCAGCTAAACAATTATTCTATCTCAAATAACCATTTATCTGTTTCCTGCGTTGTCACACATCGTAATTAATTAATCATTTGTCATTACTGTCTGCAACTAATTGGTAATTACCGGTAAAAATAAGAAACCGCCTCTTCAATACACATGCATATCATCTGACAGTCGCAATGATAGGCCTACGAATGTGCAATCACCATTTTACTTGCCAGTCATGCCAGCGACAGAATAGTATTATCAGATCTGTTACGGCATTAGCCTACAAATGATTTGATTTAGTTTCCATCTCACAACACTGCATCCAATTCGTACTGTTATGATGACACAAAGAGATATTGTGTGAGTAATAGGACACCTATTGCGAGCAAAATTACGTGTTAGTATTATACTCAGAAAATGGTACAACCGCTGTTCCGTATACTTAGGCTACGTCATATAATCTGGTTTCCAAGGACAACACACACAAAAGTCGAGGAAAATGTCAAGCAAGTCTCTAATCATCTTAGATCTTAGAATCAATATCCATTGTGTAGCCGTAGCCGATCACGTGACGATTTGGCCGTATCCGATCACGTGACGATTTTGTGGTGTATATTGGAAGATAAATTATTGTCATTGTTTTAGAAATTTAAGACAAGGTTTCAAGAATCAATATACCTGGGTATCGTTTCTCGAAGCTCTCTTAGCCGCTAAGGGACCATAGCACTCTCTTAGCAATGTATTAGCTAGCTATCGGCAATGAGAGTGCTATGGTCCCTTAGCGGATAAGAGAGCTTAGAGAAACGATACCCAGGGCCTTAGCTAGCCATTATATTTCGACACCCTATAGCAGTGTGTGGCATGACCAATCCCATTTTGCTTCACACACGGGCCTGCATTGTATTTGTAATTGGGACAACATATTACAAATATAGAGCTACCACTGATGCTTACCGAAATAGTGCAGGAAATGGCATATTAGAGCACCCAATTTTCAAAAACATTCCCCTAACGTATCTGCCCCCCAATGATTTTTTGTTTATCTACGGCCTTGAATACGATTCCAATATAACGTTGACTTGAAAGTGCGTTTTGTTCTATATTTTCTTTTCTTTTTGTTTGACTTGGTATTTCAAGTAGACAATGATATTGTTATTAGCAATCAGTCCAATTACTTAAGGAAATATTGTCTGAAAAAAAAGGTGAGTTCATCACAGTGCGTGTTACGATGATGCCAAGTTATGCTATTGCACTTAAAAGGGGTCAAGTGGATATTATATGTTCTGTATTGAAAGAAAACTGTGAATGCAAATGGAGTGAAAGAAATTAACGCTTCATCGAATGATATGTTAATTTAGACACATGTTAATGTGTGTTGTATTTAAGGAGGCTGGCCCTAACACAACGATTTTCCTGAAATTTCAGTATGTTGTGCGTTGTTCAAATACGAATATCCAATGATATAAAAATATCATAGTGTCACCACGCATATAAGAAGGTTACATCTGAATGAAGACACCTACCATCGGAGCAATTTTTAACAATTTGAGCACAAGAAATTTAAGTCATACTTTCTTACTGTATGTACCATACCGGTTAGAATTATCATGTTCACTACATGTTTGACTTATTTCTGTAGTGTGATAATAGATATCACTAAATATCCATAACATTTATCAAAATAGTTAATATGTTGTACATTGTGGCCTTTTCTTTGAGAACAATTACGTGATACCCCGACGCGAAATCACATAATATATTATACAAAATGTACTCTAAAAGATTATCTGAAATTGGAATGTTTTTAATTTTTGGAACAATTACAGATGAATATATTTCAAAGCTAATAGTAAAAAAGGTACCTCACGGCGCTTGTTTTCAACACATATGCATTTTGGTCGTCACCATTTGAAAATTATCAGGAATAATGGTAAAGAAATATCATCATACAGACAAGAAAACTTCATTTTTAGAATGTATATATTGGATAGTGAAAAGAATTCTATTTTACAAAGCCTAAATATATCATATAACGAAAAATAAACAATTTAATTGCAATAATGGTATATTTTCAGGTTATTTTCTACATTATATCCTGTCATATTCGATTTATGAGATTTCTGCCACAAATGGATTGAAGTGTCTTCTTGCAAATGTGACTACCTTTCTTTCCAACTTTCATTTCGTTCATATCCGCAAGATAATCCGTTGAAAATAGCGATTAATTGAAATTGAAATGGTAGGAAAACGTCAAAATGTAAGCATAGTTACTTCCCTTTGCTCAAACTAGGGCCAGCCTCCTTAATAACCACGTGCCTACGACCAACAGGAATGCTATTATTATTGTTGTTGTTATAGTATTAGTAGTATCATTATTACCAATAACTTACCGAATTGGAATATAAAAATAAAATGTTTCTTAAAATGATAAGTAAAGTAGGCCTACTTGAATAATTATTTACATTTATATTATAAATTTAATTTAGTTTAATTTTATTTATAATGTATCATGATATATAGGTCATTACAGTGCAAATAAACAGCAAACCAATCCAATAATGGATTTTTTTCTCAGTACTGCATGGAAATAGAAATCTATAAGGGCAGACATATACTTTGAAAGGCTTTAGTTCCGCTGATTTATATCTTCTAGGACATGCCCATAAGCAATAAAAGAACAACTTTACTTCCATCAACAGGAAGTGACGTTTATGGGAAGAATAAATAAGTATAGGTTATGTTTTGCGCCAAAGAGTATTAGCACGCACTATGCTTCCAGTACCTTCCACAAGCTCATTCTTATACAATGAACTAATACAATACTAGCACTATACAATACTTAATTTAAAGGCATAATATCACAGTTGATTGACCTGTATAATTGACAAACCAATTTCGATCTGAGACTAATTACGCTTTATTTATCCACCCAAAAGTTGGTATTTACTGATGTACTTAGTCTCCAGTACTCAATAGTTATCAAAATATTAATGTTTTATACGAATATAGGGAACGTTCAGCTATTTATCTTGTCGTTGATGCATCGACTGAACTATGAAGGAATTGCGAGATAACGTAAGATGTGCGTATTATATGTTTAAGTCGTACCACTGGGTTATGTCCCCTTACATTGACATAAAAGGAAATAACAATATGTCCATATTCAGGTCGTCTATCAGTAGACTAAAGGGGGTTGCACTAAATATGTGTCTACCAAACAGCGGTGGAAAGGTTTTTGGAAGTACAAACATGATTTTATGTATGTCACGTGAATGTTTTTTTGCAGTTGCAGCTAAGAACTAGTCCAAAACAACCATAAATATCTGTGCTATCATGTCTTTAACCTACACAAGAATAGTAGTTATTATACGAGTACTGGATAGTTCTTCCTTAATCCAGGTCTTCTAAAGTACAAGATTGCCATTAATTACGTTTTCATCCAAAATCAGGCCCAATTTCCATTGATTAATGTTAAGGCACCTATTGGTTTCCGCGAATCAATTAATATAATCTCGAGTGTTCCAGCCGGGTCGCAAGGATTTCAATAGCTACTATAGATTAATGAATAGTGAATGTCAACGCCAGCGTTTTATTAGTACATAGTCATCTACCAATACCGACGGATTGACAAAGGTTGATGTCGGAAATAGAATCGTAAATCATAGCGGGAAAATAGTCATATCGTCATCTAGCTAGTGCGATTCGCTTCGTTTGATGGTTATGTTTGAGAAAAATATGTTATACGCAAATTAATCTTTCAAAATAAATTGCAGATATACTTCATGAAATATCTGCACATGAATACTTCATGAAACATCTGCACATGAAGTCTATCATCTTCGAAGCCCTGGTCATTTTGCATACTTCAGGGTGTTAAGTAGGAATAGTGGCTGAGGTTTCGAGGATGGAAGTCTAAATGTTGTGCTTATGGTTTGAAATTAGTTACAGACACACGAAGATAGGGGCTGATGCTTATACAGGTTTACATAGACATGTACCCAAGAGTGCCATGAATCTTCTTAGTTGTTTTATCAGTTACTGAGCATCTCTGTACATGCAACTCGTTCCGTTGATCAGGGGTCTTAAAATATAGGGCAAGGCTTCAGTATCTACAGAATGTCTGCAATTGGTGTTGGTAATATCGCTCAACTTGATCTGCACTTTTGTCCGTCAATCCAGACCATTGCTCTATACGAACATAACTATTGTCTGGCGTAGACTGGCAGATTAAACTTATTATGTGACTTATGAGTCTCATGTGTAGTTCGTGCACGGTAATTATCTAGATAACACATGCATTCAAGAAAGACAAGGAAGATGAGTTCAAGACATGCAAGAAACGTAAATTCAAGAAAAACATGAATTCAAAAGACAAGAAACATGAATTCAAGAAGAATAATTCAAGAAAGTAAAGAAACATGAATTAAAGGAAAGAAATATACATGAAAATTAACTTGTTATATGCTTTCCATTATAAGTAATACATGTCGTTCATTTAGACAGCTTAGTAATTAAGTAAAGCATAGAGAATACATGAATATATATTATAATAGTATATTTGACTATTACATTAGCCAACACGGTTGTAATGCACGTTATTAAAAGGTATCAATATTATGGGGAATATATTTCCTACTAGTCTTGGCATTTTTCATATTGTGTTAGAAAAGTAGAGAATATGTTCTTTATGAACATTGAGACCCTTGAATATTATTTATTTGAAGTATCAAAGAGTATATAAGATACAAGTTGTTCACGTTACAGATGATGAGAATTACATCTCTCTACGATCTATTTTCCCCGTTACACGTTTCTGATATATACTCAACAAAATAAATGAAGGACTTTCTACCATATTTCTGAACTTAGCTTGAGGAATATGGTTCCAATTCTTATTACCATGTGCAAGGTCTTGAAGAATACCTTGAACCTGTAAATGTTTGGACATTCTTCGATTTATTAATGATAAAGAACAGAAAGTAAAGGCTATTGGCCCTGTATTATCTTTGTTGAGTATTTTATAGCCAGTTATTAGCCACGGTTCTACAATGTAATAAGTAATTAGACTGGTACAATAATTATCTTATCATTAACCTCAGTCTGGCGCACGATTTGGTTACCGCCTTGTTTATCTGTTTTAATGCGGTGCGACATGTATTATTATCATGTATGTGTACTGATTATTGTTTATTAGGCGAAAATTATCCATAGATTGTTATTGAGTAGAGAGAGAGAGAGAGAGAGAGAGAGAGAGAGAGAGAGAGAGAGAGAGAGACACACAGAGAGAAAGAGAGAGTGAAAGAAAGAGAGAGAGAGAGAGAGAAAGAGAGTGAGTGAGAGAGAAAATAGAGAAAAGTGGGAAGAAGAGAGAGAGAAAGAGAAAGAGAGAAGATATAGTGAGAGAAAGAGAGAGAGAAAGACAGAGAGAAAGGGAGAGTGGGAGAAAGAAAGAGAGAGAGGGAGAGAGAGAGAGAGAGAGAGAGAGGGAGGGAGAGAGAGATATTACATTATATGTATTTATGTGACATATGATGAATACAAATGCAATGATCACATACAATGACAACACTTTCTAAACACCACCTGGCCATTTGATGCTTGTTGGACATAACGTAAATGATTTATTTATAGATACATGTAAAACCACGATTTTTTTAAATTTTAAATACACACACACACGCGCGCGCGCACGCGTAGCGGGAATATTTCAACTATACTTCGTCTAATTAATATAACAATCTTGTTATCCAGATTCCTGACCACCTTAGCATGGCTATCATGTACACACAACACAACATTTAATAAGTAAATAATAGTGTTTAAGAAATAGATTACACGTGCGTATGCGTGTTTGCTTTATAGTGTTCGTGTGTGGGAAGAGGAAGGCGGAGGAGTGGTATTGATTGTGTGTGTGTGTGTGTGTGTGTGTGTGTGTGTGTGGTTGTGTTCGTGTTTGTGTGTGTGTGTGTGTGTGTGAGTGTGTGTGTGTTTGTGTGTGTGTGTGTGTTTGTGTGAGTGCGCGTGCGCGTGCGAGTGCGCGTGCGCGTGTGCGTGTGTGTGAGTGTGAGTGTGTGTGTGTGTGTGAGTGTGAGTGTGTGTGTGTGTGAGTGTGGGTGTGTGTGAGTGTGAGTGTGTGTGTGTGTGAGTGTGGGTGTGCGCGTGCGCATGCGAGTGCGTGTGCGTGTGTTTGTGTGAGTGTGTGAGTGTGAGAGTGTGTGTGTCTGTGAGTGTGAG
>JAUTBV010119142.1:0-13283 GCA_032361325.1 Lepetodrilus fucensis
TAAACCGGCTGCTGATTGGCTAACGCTGCGTAGGTTTGAGTACCCGTCAAGGTGAGGTCAAAGGGCAATCTGACGCAGAGTATATGGCGATTCCGTCAGATCTCAGCTGCGCTGAGATATGATTTTAATGAGATTGTATTACCCTGGGTCAATGGATCAATGTGCACTCATTTCATCTTCTCTACTCCCTCAAATGTGTTTGACGCTAGCTATGAGATAATGTGTTGTGTGTTTGACTCTATTTCTGTAATCAAAAGTCATTGAAAAACATGCGCAGAGGTGACTTCCGTAATCCCAGCACACTTCCTGTAAGGACCTGGACGTGGACCTGCAGAGCTTCACAGATGCTCTTCCAGAACTGTCTGATGTTTGCAGCGCTTCAGATGCTCTTCCAGAACTGTTTGATGTTTGCAGCGCTTCACATATGCTCTTCCAGAACTTTCTGATGTTTTCAGAGCTTTACAGATGCTCTTCCAGAAGTGTCTGATGTTCCTGAAGGTCCGTGCTGTGGTCCTGTCCAAGCTGGTGTCAGGTAGGTACACGTGCTACATAGACATGGACACCCTCTGGTGGACGTCGGCGAACTCCATCAGCATCAGCTGCATCTCCAGAGACTCCAGTGAACATCCCCAGATGTCCGTGTCCGGTTCATTGATAATAGTCCAGGGTTGCGTTCAAAGACACAAGCGCTTGCAAGTGGCTTACACGCGGCTTACCAAACTAGCCACTGTCTCAAGTGTCGTATGAACCGTACATGGGACAGGGAACCAGTTTAGCTAAGCGGCCTAAAATTACTCAGTGTCTTTGACCGCAGCCCGGGTGAAGGTCTCCGTGACAGACGAAGGGGTGTGTGTTCTCACTGTGGTCCTGCAAGAACTGGTGGCAGGTGCAGGTGCAATATATATATATATATAAACCTTTTGGTGGACGTCAGCAAACTACATCAGCATAAGCATACTTTTTTAAAAGAACAAAATTAATTGGGGTTTATATAGTCGCTTTCTAGAATTATTCACTAATATCACGACTTGTCAGTTTAGGGCAGGAGGAAACACACAACATCCTGAATGTTGCAGTAAGCGTGTGAGCACCGGCTGGTACTGACAAGGCCAAGGGTGATAACTGTATTGCCACTCTACAAATAGTGCATCCTATCAATATCGCGTCAGAAAGGTAACTTTCGCGAACAGTCATTGATGCCGGACCTTCTCTTGACGAAGTTGGATTACAGGTGGTGAGGACTGGCACACATGGCTAGAGCGCCAATAGTAACCCTCTCCCTGCTGGATTAGGCACAGGCACTTCTCTTTAGGGCATTTCCGGTTGTCCACAGCATGGAGAGAGTTAACAATTTCCCTGCTGAGTTAGGCACAGGCAAAGCTCTTGGGTACTTCTGATTTCCCACAGCATTGAGAGCGTCATTTCCAATGTCAGTGGCAGGTGCTGTTCTTGCATGTAATAATAGTGTTGCCGCTATACCACCATATTATATATCGGGAAACATAGTTGTTTGTCAGCGAATTGTAATAATAGCCTTATTAGATACCTTTGACACATGCAACGACGATCTTGCCACTTTATAAAAGTTTAGAATAAAAAATATAATGACACATAAGTGAAGTAAAAAGAATATTTTTATTTCAAAGTTTTACGTTAACGCACAAAATATATCACTTTGTGTGGGCTGTGACCGATTGTTTTCATTTGCGTTCATTCAACTAAATTGTCCTTGGAACTCTCCCGGTTGTATCCATACGCGCCCTCGCTCTCTTTGTTAGTTGTGATGCAGTCCATCATGTCCTTTTCGTACCCCCATGCTGAAAACGAATCGAGAGCTACATGTTAGGTTTAAACAAAATTTTACTTGGGGTTTAGCGCGGCTTTCAAGATTCTTTCACATATTTTTAATTTTAATTGGTGTTTAGAGCCGCTTTCAAGATTTGTTCACTTATATTAATTACGGCTTGTCAGTTTAGGGCAGGAGAAAATCTGCAACATTCGTGGCGCTGAATGTTGCAGTAAACCTACGAGCACCGGCTGGTACATCCTCGAAACATGACACATGACCGCTGTCTGCATTAGGTTCCCTTAGTGACGTCATTAACTCATCGCCGAAACGTGTGCTAAGCTAGACACCACTCCAAAATCGACTTTCTCAATGGAAAACAAGGTGATTATCATCAAAACAGCATATACACCAATGCCATGGGCGAATAGTTCGTTGATAATTACAAGAAAATAAATGTAATGGAAACACTGTATTATTTTCAAATCATGGAAGGATAAATGGATTCAGTGATCACCGTGGAACTGACTAATAGTATACAACACTGATGTGTCGTGCGTAAGCCTGGCACAAAATAAGAAATTGATTTTTGTTGTTGTTTTATTTGTTTGAGATACTCTACGAAATATGGGTGTCAATGTATGTTATGTTAAACTATAGAACCTGTGGTGTCAGAGACTTCCGGTGACGCCAGACTAAGAGCACAACTGCTGTAGGACACCTCCACATAGCTCGACGCCCCAGAGGAGACATCTTCCATCACCTGCGCCATCTTGTCCTCGTCTTTAAACGCCTGGGAACAAAATGGACCAGATGTAGCCCCGGGTCGTACCAGAGAAAACTGACACCAGTAACGTATACAGGCATATATGTCTATTACATATTTCGTATTATCTGTAACTTCTACAGTCACTTACAATTCAAGGTCATATAGTTCTGGTCCACCGTGACGTCAAAGATTCTATGTTTTATCAAGCTAGATCTATGCTTAACCCTCTCCATGCTGGATTAAGCATGGGTACAGCTCTTTAGGACATACGGTGCCTTCAGTTTTGGAACCTGTTTTTTCTTCCAATTTTCTTGGGGGCTGCAGAAGCAACATTTGAAGGGATAATAAGAAACCGATGGCAAATTATCATCAGTGTGTTTCACCTGAAATTCTTCCGAGCTGGTTGTAGGCTCTAGCAAACCACACGACTGCAACTGCAATAGAGCATTGGCTATCTGCTGTCACTAAGTTATTTTAGTAAACACAATGATACATTATATTTCATCTATTGTCTATTAGAACCGTAACACAAATCTATATAATAATACCATTAATCCATCTTGATCTTTTGTTTGTAATACTGTTTCATGTATAATAAAATGCTCGTGTACCGCCGTGGGTGGTTTGAGTGAATAAATGAAATTGAAATTGAATTATTGTATTTAATGAGCAAGGACTGTGCTTTCCAAAAAGCAGCCAAATATATCAATTTTGATACTCAAAATTCTGATAATATATCAATTAATTAGTGTCTACACTTAGTTTCCACACTTCTGGTGATGGTAGTCGCACAACAGCTCAATTAATTGGTTTGTGCCATGTCTCACCTGAATATCTTCTTTGCTAGCTGTAGCATAGGGCAGCAGACCACACGACAGCAGCTGCAATGGAGCAGTAGATGTGTCTGCCGTCACTAAGTGATGATTCAACGATGGATGGCATCATGGCACTGGTAATGCATCTCTCTAGTCTCAGACTAGATCTAACATCTGAATGAGAGGTCGAAATTTGCCGCCACTATACCTTTGGTAAATTTGCCATTTGTATTATCCTAATTACACACTAACATACTAACATATTGCAATTATATTATTAGTCAAATATTAGCATGTATCAATGGGGGCGATAGACAAAGTTGCGTCGTCTCCACTATCGCACTACTAGCGCTCATATGAGCTGGATGCATATGGTGCCATAGACGTCTAGATTCTGTACTATGGGGGCGGGTGGTACTGGTAGCACAATGGTAGAACGTTTGGACTTCGGAGCCGAAGGTTCTGGGTTCAAATCCTGTTCCGGGAGCTCTGCATTAATGTTCGCCAAAGTTACCTTTCTGATACTATCAAGGTAGGATGCGTTGTCTCAGTGTCTGGCAATGCAGTTATCATCCTTGGTTTGTCAGTACCAGCCAGTGCTCGCAGGTTTACTGCAACATTGAGCCCTACGGATGATGTGGGTTTCCTCCTGTCTACTGAAAATTGTGAAATAACCTTGAAAGTGGCTCTAAACTCCAATTAAAAAATATATTTAAAAAATCATGTAGATCTATCAATGAATTCCCCTAGACGCCTGTTTTGTCAGCCATGTTGAAAATCTGCTAAATTATCTCATTCATTGGGCGAATGTCATGAAATCATCATAATATTAAGGTATATTCTCCAATCTTTATATGTACTAATAATGAACAAACCCATTTGATATACTGTAGTCCTGACGGTTTTCTGATTCGACTGGTGGAAAGGACGTCGACCATCTCCGATTATTTCAAGTTGTTCACTTTCAAACCGCCAACGGAGCCATGTTGAAACGTCACAGACAATGGCAATGACGTTACGTCACAGTGATTGACTAAAGGAGGTGCTGGCTAGTGCCAAAATAGTCCTTGTCACTTTTTCAATTTGTATAGGCCCTACTCATTTCTTAAAAATATTTTGTTTTTAAATTGGCTGTTCTCTTGTAACAAACCGGTCCTATCGCAGGTGTGATGGGTTAGCACGAAATTACAGGGGGTTGGGGGTTGGGGGGGGGGGGGGGGGATCAATGTAGCTAGCCTAGGTCATAGATTATAATCTATGCCTAGGTTTAATCTGTAAACTACTTCGAATGCTTGTTTTTACTAATACATTGCCTTGGTGTGATGTAATCTGTTAACGTTCTCTTGTCCACAAACAATATTAATATAACACCATAGCTGCCATATAACCTATATTTAAGGTAGTATAAATTCACTAAAAGAACAACATCGGTATTTAAATCACAAAATTACTCCTTTAATTATCGAACACATAACTTTTATCGATAGGGATCTGAACGCGACAAGAATTTACGAAAATTCTATTATATTGTATATAGTCGGGATTCTCTCAATAACACATGAGCCCCGATCAAGGATATATCAGGGCTTAGCAGACAGTGTGGTGCTCTTGATATAAGTAAATGTACTACACCGCTATCTCGTATCCTGTTTAGCGGACTCTGGTAGCCAAGGAATATTATAGATGACTTAATAAGACCTGGGCAACTGTGACTAGGTCTAGGATATCGAGTAACCAAGACACGGTACGCCTCACAACAACCACAAAATATATAGTGAAGTTTCAAGTTCAATGCACCTTTATGAAACGAACAAAGAGCAACACGAAGACTCTCTAGGTAAGCACACGTATATATTAAGTGAATATACATGTAGTTTGACGTAAATTAGTAATAGAAAACAATAACAACTGAAAAGTAATTTATATTGAATTTCTATAAATTAGAATGGTTTGTATAGATTTATTCAATAAAATGGTATGTGAACAATAGTTTATTAAAGTGTAACATTACATACTATTAAACATACCTATTTGGAATGCAATTCATGTCCGCTATTGTACATCTACCGTTTGTTTGAGGCCGCAATAAAGCGTACTTTAAAAAAAAAGTGTGTGAGAATGTAGGCCTAATATATTTAATAAGCATGAACAATGCATTAAATACATTGAACAACGTCTATATGGACTACAAGAACAATTTAATAGTACATTTTCATTACGGTATTTTGTGGAAGCACGGCATTATATACCGGCATACCTCATTTAATTATATAAGTTCATACTGGATACAATGGTAACCGGTCGGGGTAAGAACTACATCAACCCCAAAGCAACCCACAAGGGGGAGGGGGCCTTGCCGGTTACAATAGCCTATATAGGTAACACGTACCATTCACATGCGATATAGCTACCTTATACAGTAATATTCGTAACAATATGTTCAGGGATTACATACCTATCATGATGCTAAGCCAATCTGTGGCCCAGTTTAATCCAGGATGTATTTATTCGTATAGTTTAGGTCTATATATATACATACATAGATATATTACACACTCGACTGCTGTTTTTATGAAGTTTTGTCAGTTGTTTTATATTTGTAGTATGCGTGTAGGCCTATAGTAAGTATATACACAGACACATACACACGCGCGAACACACGCACTCACACACACACACACACACATACATACACACACACATACATACATACATACACACACACAAACACACACACACACACACACACACACACACACAAACACACACACACATACATACATACATACATACACACACGCATGCATGCACATTAACTGTAGGAATATTTGTGTTTTGGTGTGTATTATATATGCAGTTTTGTCCGTTGTATATGTCATTTGTAGTATGCGTGTATAGTATTTAGTAGCTCCTATATATATACTATTTATTGAAAGTCCACGTCTGCCAGAGACATAGTTGAATAGACCTTCAGAACCTGCAACAATTGTACTGCCAGATGTAAATCGCTTACCTATATTTACTTTCTTGATTTCCGCGATAAACCACTACAAGAACAATGAGCACGACACCTGATCGCGCAGTGTTATACAGGTTTGCGTGCAACTCCGCGAAACAATAAATTCAGAAAATGGTACCACCACGTTAACATTAACCACTGATAGAAACAATTTATGGGAGGATGAGGTGAAAGAGTTTGGATTAGAAAGTAAAATTCCTAAAGATTCCGATTTATTAATAGCGTTAGGCAACTCATACTATTGCCCCGTATGTTTAGTACCATTTGGTTTCCCTTATACTGAAGTCCCAAGAACAGTCCGACCCGTTTTGATTAATAACCCAGTTTCTGGATCTGAATGTCATGAACGAAATTAATATGATTTTGAAACTATTAAGAACTTCTTTAGACCAATTTATGTAAAAGGCAATGAACTTGTTTTAGGAACATGGTCACAGGAATTAAACCCTCAATGCATAGAGCCTCGTTAAAATTTCTACGAAGAAACAAATACGGAAAACATATTAAGAGATAGAACTCTTAAAGCTCTACAACATAGTGTAACAGATCGAAAGGATATATTAAATATATCGCCGGGTTGGCAATGAGGTAGGATGTTGTGTGTTTATATTGTGAGTTGCATTTAAATACACACACAAACAGTTAGTTAAAAATAAACACAATTTTAACAAGCTTTAAAAATACCAATTTGATTTACGAGTGAAAATTTAATTATTGAATTTACTTAAATCCGACTAAACGATATGCTTTAAGTCACAACCGTGGGAGGTCTTGGATAACTAAAGTCAGTTGACTGTACTATATCCTAGCTGTTTACTAATCTATACACCGTATAGCACACCTGTCGTGTCGTAGTATCTCAAACCATGGCGTGTCTTCCGCATTGCATTACTCTGTTACGTACATTGGTTTACCATTAACGTCTACCCAAGAACATATAGCAACATGTGCTTTTCAATCATTCGTAATATGAATCACGCCTAATGGACCCAATTTGTTCGAGTAAATGAATGGGTGGTTTTAAATGTACAATTCAAGTAATTAATATCACTCGACGAAATGCATTTCGTTGACAAGTTAAGTCTATTCGTTCGTAAATAACCCCCCGAAAACAATTTAATAGTTTAATAGTACATTCATTATTTTGATTAGAAATTTACAAACAATCTGCGATTGCATTTGTTCCGTTATCTATAGGCCTATATAGAGACCCAAGTGTGGGTATTTATTGTATATTGTATTCTATTCTACCCCCGTACTTATCCACCCACCCGTACTTATCGATGCCTTGATAAGCCAACGACTTTTATCTAACAAATATATATAGAGAATTATATTGACAGATACTTCACGTTGGCGTATTCCTTCGATTACAGAAAGTCATATATACCGGTAAAAACTGACTTGTTGCAACATGTAACCGTTGTAATGGTGATTTCCCCCAACATAATAGTATATGCAACTAATCGTCACCACCATGTTGATTGTAATCTTCTGTGCATATCGGTATCCACACATCAATGAATACTATATAGTATGCATTAATTCTACTATTTTCCATATGCGGTTCAATTACATAAGTCAGTTTACAATACGTTTTATTTTTATTTAAAGGACGATGATACTTCTGTGCTGAAATTGATATTTACGAATATTTAATCAATAACTAACGCATGCCTGGATGTTAACAAATATGTCGTAGGGCCTACTTTATCTATATTAGTTCAGGGCAAAACTAATTCAATTTACTATATATATAAGGGTATACTCTATCCCTTTATTAAAACATTTATTTAGGTATTCACCAAATAAAAATACGATACTATAGATAAGTACCGTATTTCTCCTAATAATTCGAACTATTTTAATTATTTTGATGTTCGAATAAATAGAAGGTGTACGGTAATTAAATCCCCAATTTGTTCCAGTAAACGATACATAAGTCCTGACTGAATTAATGATGTCTTACTGCATATAAAGGCATTCCACTTCATTGGGTAGCTTGGTTAATATAGTAGCTATATACAGACTTGTATAGGCCTTTTATTTTATTCTACATACAGACATTAATGATACCCATAAGGATTACAGTTTTTTACACCAACATTGCCGGAGCGGCAAGAACAATACCACGTTGACATATACACTGTAGTACGTGTATGACGACTATATGCTAATATAGAGGAGATCAATCTAAACACTGGGACACATTTCAATCTGTTTTGTGAAACAAAATATACAATTATATAAAACACTATAATACTATAAATATATGTACTGAGCTCGGGTGAATTTTATATTATTGTCTCTGCTTCAATGTACAATGTAATCCAGACAGTAAACGCTTTATCCCATGTTGATAGATCAACTCTTATGTAAAACATATTTCAATCATACGTTTTGTTAGGACTGTCTCGATTGCAACCTTGACGTATTATACAACGGAAACACAATACACTTCTAAACAAAAACACTATTGACAACAAGAAAAGTAATACATTGTCGTTACTCAAAACAAACTATCAGCTTCCATACTCTCACGAATTGCCAAATACCACAGTGATAGTGATTACATGTTTCCTGTGACAAATACATACATACTATTATGATTATTATTACTCCTCCTCCTCTTCCTACTACTACTACTACTACTACTACTACTACTACTACTACTACTACTACTACTACTACTACTTCTTCTTAGTACTACACTACTACTACTACTATTATTACTACTCCTACTACTTTTACTACTATTATAAACCATAAACAAATAATATATTAATTTGCCGAGTTTTTGCCAAATATTCCAACTACCGGTAACATTGAAAAGTTTTATCGGCATATTTCAAAGAAAGAAATTTCAACATAACAAAACACTATTATAGTTTCTAATTAAGCTGTACTTTTAACTTTCGCATAGAAGAGCCTGTCTGTTATGGTATTTCAGCAAACAGAAATAAATCCTGATTAATTGACGGATTTTACATGTTTTAAATTCATGACTTTTGTAGTAGGCTATACCACATATCTTTATGATATATTCACCACTATATTTACAACAACAATCTATCAATGTCCTGTAAACCATTTCCGAGCAATTCAAACTGTCATCACACCTGTGTGTAAGCATTCCTATTCCTTATACATAAACAATAAGTAATAAAAATACCACATACAGAGTATATATTGTCTTTAAGTTGCAAATATATATACAGTGTAGTTGCGATGTGTCACGAAACGATACGCACGCGTGCATGTTTGATTATGACAAAACATAGATTACCTGGGGAAAAAGAAAAGGTACGAACTGTCAATGTTATACTTATCACCTGTATTATTACACCGTCATAAATAAACCCCAGACTGACTCGGGGGACAATGTTATAGATAAGCGTATTGAAACTATATTTCAGGTCATGATCCTTGAAGTGAACGCGTGTTACGGTGTAGATATACCAACAACTCCTGTCAGGAATCAACTCAGATTATCGTGCCACTGTTGCCGGAATCTACACTATATATGTATATAGCCTACTCAACAAAATAAATTGAGGACCAGTATAGAGTCTTTGGACATTTATAGTTAGTGTTATTTCAAGAACGAAGATTTTCCAGATGTCTTTAATCCAGACACTCTTCAAGAACTTGCAGACACATTTGAATACAATATTTATAACATTGGAATACAACATTGGAAGAAATCTGGCACCAACAAGTTCCGAAATTTGATAGAAAGCTTCCTCACAAAATATCTACCGGTCCTTATAGGGCCTATATATATATATATCATAATTAATTTATTTTGTTGATTATACCATAGGACTGTATAATTATAATATATAGTATGTCTATGTCATATAGTATAATAGTAATGTAATAGATGTAGAAAATACCACACACATACGCGCGCGCACACGCACACACACACACACACATTAATATATACTTTTTAAAAATACAAAGAGTTCAGTCCTGTTATATCTGTTAGTATCGACCAGCGAGTCAATCTACAATCATGTATACGCTGTGCGTCCATGTCGGTGCTAATTTAAGTCAAAAGCTTACATAGCAACCGCACTTTTGTATTGGCAGGTTACTATAGCCTGTGACTTGTCATTTATCTTGAGTGATGCAGACACGTACATATACAATGGTGCATTCAACATGTCTAGGAATGGATTGCTCTTCTGTTGTCGCAGTGTATACGTAACTGTGCGTGATGTAGATCTACATAACTCCAATGATATTGAAGACGAATTTCATTTGGTTCTGTAATGTCCAGTACATCTTAAACTTCGAAACATGTATATTAAAAATAATATTGGAGCAACCATTCCGTTTTCAAACTGGTACTATTATTTAGGGTTCAAAATGTTTTAAAGCAGTTATGTAATTTAGGTAAATATCTGTTAAAAGCTAATCAAGTAAGAAGCAACTTGTTGTAATGCCAATAGTAATGGTACTATAGTCTACTTCAAAGGAAACATTATAATATTTTAATTATAATGCCAATTAGCTGCAAAGTTAAAGGTACACGTAAATAAATAATTGAAATTATGCAATAGCAGTATACTGGTACACTTTAGGTTGAAGTTACAGTTATCATTGAGCTACATCATTTCATATAGAAGAGCCCCGAATTGTATCCGTTTACTTCTTTTCTTTTCGTCTGTTCTCGTGGTTCTACATCATGGTACATTACTTCGACGCCTGAGATGCACCGATCAACCACATTCAGAATCCCTACAATAAAATCACAAAGCCATGTTAATTAAAAAAACTAATTTACGTCAACTCTTTATTCTTTGCCATATCTTGCTTAGCCAATTAACATACTATCATGACTAATTATTCAAATGAAATCCGATCACATTGTCATCAATAGCTAGTCAAACATGTCTCTATAAGCACGATTACCTGAACGATGGGCTTTGCAAACACGCGTATAACTAATTCCAATAAACGACAATTGACATGTAAAAAATATAACGACAGATGTTAGGGATTGACGTTCAAGGAGGTTAACAGCACGAACAAATACATGCACGATTGATTATTCAGTGATTAAGACATTTGCATGTAAAGTGATTCTACACAAGAACAGAACTGTTTCAATTAACGGTTAACTGCTCGTAATATACTTTGAAGTAACGTAACCGGATATTGCATGATACCGAGGCCGTGTCGTGTCATTACATCCCTTTAATTTATCCTGCACACTAACAGTTAAAGCCAGAAGTGGTTGCTGTGCGATATTTCAGCTGACGGAGAGAATACGTTTCGACATCGCCAACTAAATTGTTAACCGTACACGACTAATCTAGACTCATGTTGTGGTATTAATACTGAATGAAGAATATCTAGAGCTTGTAATAATGTTGTGTTTCTACTTCAAAGTGTTTCAGAATGAGTGAGGTCGCGACAAGCCACAGGGGTCAAGGTTATCCTGGCAAGACGGATCCACACCCTAAAGAACACTATCCGCCAAAGGACCACTCGCCAAGGGACCACCAAGGAAAAGACGAGTATGGAAAGGACCACTACAGAGCCAAAGACAAATACCCACCGCTACGCGGCGGCGCCATGACGAACCCTATACACGCACCCGGCGGCGTAGTCGGGCACCGACCCCGCGCCGGAACCTTCGGCCGGAAAGACACAATCCACTCCCTTGTCGGCAACAGGGACAAACATTTGCGCGACTTCGACCGATTCAGCACCACGTCGGTGGACCAACCTCCGGCCATGTGCGAAAACACGTTCAAGATGGAACCGGACTTCCGGTACAGAGAGAACGAGGTATGTGACATCATCAGGGCGATTCTCAAGGATCACATTGGCGACGATAAAACCTACGATAGCGCAGCCATGAAAGCCAAGAGCATGCTTCTTAGCAACAAGATCCTGGAACAAGTGAAGAAACTGGAAATGAAGAGGTACAAGTTCGTCTGTTTCGTGATGGTGGGGGAGAAGACCTCACAGAGCATGCAGTTCTCTTCCCGGTGTCTGTGGGACCAGAGGTTTGACAATTATTCCACAGTGCATCTGACAATCGGCAAAATACATGCGACAGGAATAGTGTATGCTGTATACGCTGAATAACCCATATTTGTCGTTTATTTATTTGAATATGCCACCGTTAATTTGACTACACCATGACAGTCATTGTATTTTATAGGAATGAATGCGGTCTCGACGTTTGTTACAGAATTAGTTCATGGACTGACGAGTATATTATAATGACGCATCACGTGACACATCCTCCGTCCTCGGCTACTTTCAGTGGTCTTGTTATTATAATATTTTATATATACAAATATGTTCTTATAATAAGTATATGGTATAGCTCTACCTACATGTTCAATTGCTACTTGCCATTATCATATATGAAGTCAACGACGTATTTACTGATAATCACCGGTGATTTTCCCCGTTTTCTAGATTTGTTAAAATATCAAGTGCCAATCAATGTGGCTTTTAGTGTGTCTTTCAAATAATACATGTTGTTGCTTCTAATCATACATCTGATTAGCACAGGGTATCTGAAGTTTTAAATACCGGTATACACTTGCCAAGTGTTACAATTGTTTACCATATGCCACACTGCATTAGAAATAAACTATTCTCAAAAGTTGAGCATGTTTTACACTAGTTCCTGTATTTTATCAAGATACCGACGTATACGTTGTCTTCCTATGTCAGAAGACATGTAACGAGTTTAGTGTTGGGGGAATTCTACAAACAAAACAAAAACTTTATTTGTATATTTTAGCAGAGGGTTGGTTGCAGTTATGCAGCAACTCAAGAATTGTGTCGGCTGGAAAGTAATGGCGGGAGCCTCATTGTGAAACTGACTTCCGGGTACAGGGAGGCTCCTAATAATGACGACTA
>JAUTBV010119153.1:0-13282 GCA_032361325.1 Lepetodrilus fucensis
AATTCTAATCCAATTGGATTTTTAAAACCTGATGCAAACAATTAGAATTACTATAACTGAGTATTGATAGGGTGTATTCAAAAAAAAGGATATTCAAAAAGGTTTTTGGTACTTATATTTATTGATAGTTTTATAAAAATATATAATTTGGTATCATTATTGTATGCTATATATTATAAAAATATATAATGTTATTATTTATAAAAATATTAACAATATTAAGCATTCAGTAATCGTCTATTGGGTGTAAAAAGATATAATATGAAAAAGATTAGTTTATTTTTAATGATAATAATTGCAGGTTTACAATTGCAAGCACAAAACCTAGAGGAAGAAGTAGGCTATTTATATACTAAAGCTAAATATTTGTTGGAAACCGATAGGTCTTCTGAGGCAATTGATATATTTACCCAAATTATAAAAAAAGATGCACATTTTAAAGATGCTATGGCTCTACGTGCTCGTGCTAAGTATAAAACAGGAAAAAATAAAAAGGCAAAAAAAGATATCCTAAGATTTATTGAAGAAAATGGCTTGACTCCTGGAGCAGTAAAAACACTAGCATTGATAAATTACGCTGATAAAGATTATGATGTGGCTGCAAATAGTCTATATACTGCCTCGTTAATATTTCCCAGAGATGTAGAATTATTGGAAAAAAGAGCAGAAGTCTTAGCAAAAAATGGTGAAAGTTCTGAAGCTTGTATCGCTTGGCATGATGCTGCAAAATTAGGTTCTAAAATAGCCAAAAAAAGGATATCTATAGACTGCGAAGGAAATTCATCACCACCCAATACTGATACAGAACCTGATAAAACTACAGTAGAAGATCCAGTTGTAGTGGAGCAAGACGACAATGATAAAGAAGTAGAAAAGGACAAGTCTGAAGGGAAGACTGACAATCAAGAAAAAACTAATGAGGATGAAAATATAGATAAAGAAAAAAATGTAGAAGTAGAGGAAGAGAAAGAGGAAGTATATGATATAACGGATATAGACCTCAACGAAGGACCAAATAAAAGACTAAAGTTGGACGAAGAATTATTTGTAAATATTCTAGGAGGTGGATTAGGGAACAGAAAAGTCAAACGAATGCCTAATATACTGTTATTAACAGATGTTAAAGGTACAATCGTTGTTGATTTATGTGTTAGTAAAAATGGTGATATCCTAGCCGCAGAGCTTAATACTAAAGAATCTACAATGCATCATAAAAGCAATTCTGATTATATATTAAGAAAGACAAAAGACTTGAAATTTGATAAGTTTGATGAAACTAAATGTGGTAGAATTATTTACAATGTAAATTTATAATAATTTAAGTTTAGTAATAAATTTAAGTTTAGTAATAAGTGAATATCTGAGAACTAACTTGCCGATTATATAATATGTTTTTTATGTTTCAAAAAGAGCATAAAAAGCTTAAAAGTGTATATTTTTTTAAGAGACAATACACTTACTTCTAGAGCTTTTATTACTCAAACTAACTATATTTTCAGATTATCATAAATTGATAGTTCTTTTTGTAACTTTGCCGCTCGAATGGAAGAAAAAACAAATATTATTGATTCACAGGCTGAAACTATGATAAAATGTTATCATTGTGGCGATGATTGTCCTGATAACACTATATTCTTAGAAGAAAAATACTTCTGTTGTGAAGGATGCAAAATGGTATTTGGTATCTTGCAAGAGAATGATATGTGTCAGTTTTATGACATTGATGAGAATGCTGCATATAGTTTGAAGGGAAAAAGAAAAGCAGAATATGGCTGGTTAGATGACCCTGAAATTGTTAAGCAATTGATTGATTTTACTGATGGAGAAACTACTAAGGCAAGTTTCTATTTGCCACAGATACATTGTTCTTCTTGCATATGGTTATTAGAGAATCTATTTAAATTTAATAAAGGTATCTCTACATCAAAGGTCAATTTTCTAAAAAAGACTATCTATATAAATTATAATCCAGAGGTGACAAATTATCGAAAAGTAGTTGAACTTTTGGATTCTATAGGCTATACTCCAGAGCTTAACCTTGATAGTATTTACAATAATAAACAAGATAAAAAAACTGATAAATCTTTTTTCTATAAACTTGGATTAACTGGTTTTGCCTTTGGGAATATAATGCTTATGAGTTTCCCTGAGTATTTGGGAATTGACAAAAGTACAGATAATATAATGTTCAATGTATTTGGATATTTCAATATATTACTTTCTCTTCCTGTGGTTTTTTATGGTGCTAGTGACTATATTAAATCTGCGTGGATAAGTATCAAACAATATAAACTAAATATAGATGTACCTATAACTATAGGCATATTTTCTATTTTCCTTAGAAGTATTTTTGAGATTGTTTTCAATTCAGGAGCTGGATATTTAGACAGTTTAGCAGGGTTAGTTTTCTTTTTACTAATAGGCAAATGGTTTCAAAGAAAGACTTATGATAGATTATCATTTGATAGAGACTATAGATCATATTTCCCAATAAGTATAATCAAGAAAGAGGGTGATACTCTGAGACCTATTGCTATAAGTAGTCTTGAAGCTGGGCACAATATTATAGTTAAAAATGAAGAATTAATACCTGCCGATGGTATCCTAACCAATGGGAATGCATATATTGATTATAGTTTTGTGACAGGTGAGTCTAATCCTATAAATGTTGCAATAGGTGAAAAAATATTTGCTGGTGGCAGACAGATGGGTACTACTATTGATATAAATGTCACTAAGAAAGTTTCTCAAAGCTATCTAACTCAACTATGGAATGATAATAGTTTTAAAGATAATGATGATAGTACTATTAGTAGAATTGCAGATACAGTAGGAGAGAGATTTACATTAATAGTATTGCTAATTGCTTTTTCTACATTAGCTTATTGGTTAGTTTATGATCCTAGTTTAGCTCTCAATGCCTTTAGTTCTGTTCTTATCATCGCTTGTCCTTGTGCAGTTTCATTATCAATCCCATTTACATTTGGTAATGTGATGAGAATATTGACAAAACATCAGTTTTTTCTTAAAAATACTGAGGTAGTAGAGAATATTTCGGATTTAGATACAATAGTGTTTGACAAGACTGGTACACTAACAAATAATAGTGAGTCTAAGATTGAGTTTATTGGCTCCCCCCTATCCTCTGAAGAGAAACTAATGATAAAAAATTTAACAAGCCAATCTTTTCACCCATTAAGTCGAACTGTTGCAAAATCAATATCCGAAAAAGGCAATTTAGCTATTGATAATTTTGATGAGATAGTTGGATCAGGAATAAGTGGTATAATCAATGGCAATCGAATCAAAATAGGTTCAGCAAACTATGTTGAAACAGATAATCTATCAAGTAAAAACCAAGTTGTATGGATTAAAATCAACGAAGAAATAAGAGGTCACTTTAGTATAAGCAATGTTTACAGAACATCACTGTCTAGTACATTGCAGAGTTTTAATGAGAAGTATGATTGCTATTTATTATCTGGTGATTTAGATAAGAATAAAGATGAATGGTTTGAGTATTTTGACAAGGACAAGATAAAGTTTGAGCAAAATCCAATGGACAAATTAAATTTCATCAAGTCTATACAAGAAAAAGGGCATAGAGTTATGATGATTGGTGATGGACTCAATGATGCAGGAGCATTACAACAAAGTGATATTGGTGTAGTTATCACAGAGAATATCAATAACTTTAATCCTGCATGTGATGCCATACTTCAAGGAGTTGATTTTAGTTCATTACCACAGTATATAGAATATAACAAGCAGAGTATTAAGCTAGTTTATTATGCATATGCATTAGCCTTTGTGTATAATATCATAGGCTTGAGCTTTGCTGTACAAGGTGTATTATCACCACTTATAGCAGCTATATTGATGCCACTAAGCTCGGTATCAGTAGTATTATTTGGTGTGATAAGTAGTAATTTATTAGCTAAAAAAATGAAAATTTCTTAGTCTATCATTCACTAGGTACAACAGTAGTTGTCATTTTGGCAACTTCCATATCTATATGATATAGCTGAGAAGGGCTATCTCCAATTAAATTAATTTTGTCCAATATAGAACGCATCAAGGATTCTTCTTCTCGTTGTTCTTCGATATACCATTGTAGAAAATTGTTAGTAGCATGATCATTTTCTCCTATGGCCAAACTAACAATATTATTGATACTTTTACTTATGTATTTTTCGTGTTCGTAGATTTGTTCAAACAATGTTCTTATAGAATCATATTTAACATTAGGGGCAGATACCTTAGGTACTATAGCTTTCCCATTCATCTCTAATATATAATGATATATTTTGAGCATATGACTATTCTCTTCCTTTGAGTGTTCAAATAAGAAATTAGCACATCCAGATAGACTTTTACTATCACACCAACCACCCATAGATAGATACAAAAATGATGCTTCTGCTTCTCTTTTTACTTGCTCATTTAAAGCCTTTACAATTTTTTCTGATAACATATAATTCTTAGTTTAAATTCAACACAAAACTAATAAGGATTTATGACAATTCACATATTTAGGAATAAAAATAATATGCTTGCTTGTGATTTTTATGCTGATTTATTTTGAATCTGGTATGCTTTTTTGAAAAGTGAATTGTTTTATGAATGAGAGAGCTTAGTATCGGCGAATTTATTTGCCGTTTGTTTGGGCTACAGTTTTTGAAATAGGCGAATGAATTCTCCTGTATAGCTTGAATCCTGATTTTTAACTTTCATATTCATAAGGAGAAAGTCCCGAGTTTGAGTTTATTGTAGAAAAATTTAGGCAAAAAGAACCAAATCATTTACTATCAATACTTACAATTCCAGTCTTCTTGTCATATATATACTTCAATCCCATCGTCTTTGCAAGTATCTTCAATCCAAGTTCTAAATCATCATCTGGAAGTTCTCCCGTAAACTTTCGATGTTCATTGATACCATTTGACTTTATCTCTATATTATACTGTCGCTCGATTGCCTCGAAAACTTCTTTCAAAGGAGTATTATTGAACTTAATATTACCAATTACCCAACCCTCATTATCCCCAATTACTTCATATCGTTCTTTTTTGTCTAATCGAATTTCTATTGCATTTCCTTTAAGAAGAATATCTTCAGAAGTTTTGCTTTTGACCCTAACTTTTCCTTCATAGCAAGCAACTCTAAATACGTCATCTCTAGCAAATACATTAAATTGAGTGCCGAGTACTTTGACATTCCCTTCCTTGGTTTTTACAGTGAAATTAGTTCCTTTTTCTACTTTGAAAAATGCTTCTCCTTGTAGGTTGAGGCTTCGTTCTTTATCCCACTTTCTTTTATTATAGGATAGTTCTGTATCAGCGTTTAGGGTTACAGCACTACCATCTGGCAGCAAAATGGATTGGTGTTCTGCAAAGGCTGTTGAGATATGGATATTTCCTTGGGATTGATACCAAATCCATGAAGGTACTGCCATGATCAATATAGCAGCGGCTATCTTCATAAATATCGGAAATAATTTTCTGTTCTTTGAAGTGTTTTCTGTTATTATTTTCTTCTTATTAAGTAGTAATTGATACTGCTTCTCAATATCCAAAGCAGGCATATCCAAATAATCTATCATATCTAGATTATGCTGTAAAGAGTCCAGATCGAAATCTTCTTCAAGCGAATTCTGTTCTGTTGAAGAAAGATTCCTATCGAGCCATCTGGCTAGGAGTGTATGATTATCAGTATTGTTCAAAGACTAACTATTTTGTTGTTATGCGAAGTCATATTCTAATTTATATTTCTAAAGCTATATGCATAATTGACCTCTATTATTACTACGCTTTTACTTTTAAATACCCTACTAAAAATATCATCTCAAAAATTTCGGGCTGTCCTTCATCACTTTGGTATATCCAGTCGATACTGATACTCAAATGCTAAAATGACCTTTATTATATCTCATTCATCTTCATTTCTCAATGCCATATAAAAATATTTTATTGCTTTACTCATTCTTTTTTCTATTGCTTTCTGACTAAGTCCTAGACTTTCTGCTATCTCTCTATATTTCATTTTTTCTATCCTATTCATAACAAATACTTCCCGACTTTTATCAGGCATTTCGTCCAATATTCCTTCCAATTTTGTTTTAAATTCTTTTAGCTCTAGCTGAAATTGTGGATTCTCCATTTCTTTTTGTTGTACATTAGAGAGTTGCTCTCTATACTTCAAGGCTACTTTTTTTCTCCTTATAGTATCAAGTAGCATATTTTTAGCTGTAGTATATAGATACAGATTGGATTTTTCAAAAATGATATCCTCACATTTTTGCCAAAATCTAATAAAAGTATCCTGCATCAAATCTTCTGAAAGCTGAAGATCACCAGATTTCATGTATAGATAATCTCTTATACCTTTGGAGTATTGTATGAAGAGTGATTTATACACCTTCTCATCACAAACATTCGGTTGTTTATTCTTTTTTATGCTATCTGTTTTTATAGCCTTTTGTATTTCAGTGTTTAAATATTTTTGTGGTTTTTATTTTCTTGGGTAAATATAGTTCAATTTATCATAACAAGAGTAAAACAAGTTTGACTAATTTTTTTTTCAACTTCTTTATAGGGTAATATTGGTGTATCAGCGTATCGATTTATTGGTGTAACGGCTTATCAATTTTCAGTTTTTTGGTAATGATTCCGTATCATCCTAATCCCAATAATCATTATACTCCTAATAAATTTTATTATTTAGATTTATTCCAGATTACTAAAAATATCAGAAATAACTTGCTCAGTATTTGGAAGTTTGTATTATTATTATTATGCAGCCGATATTATGCTATGAAAGATGTTCAGGTGCTCCTAAATAAAATAAATAATATGAAAAAATATTTTGCAATAATTATTTTAGTAGTTCTTAGCCAATTTCTATTTGCCCAAGAATGGTTAGAACTGGAGTTTGAAAACTATACTCCTAAGTGGTCTCATGTAGCTATAGACTCTACAAGAATGCCAGATGATAATAATATTGCAGGTCATGTTCACTTTCCTAAATTTATAGTCAAAAACAATATCATATATGGAGTATATTTTATTCCCCTATATGAGGGAGGTTTTATAGAAGCTATAGATACTGACACGGGGGCAAGCTTGTGGTCTGACAAGCATGATTTGACAACCCAAGATAGAAGAGAATATACAAACTCTATTTTCTTTGATGCAGAGGGTAATCTTGAGTTGTTGGGATTTAGAAAATATAAGAATAAGGTTACTGGGGTAGAAAGAAAATTTAGTCGTCGGTTATATGATGCAGATGATGGTACTCTTATAGAACATGTGTATGCTGAAAATGAAGATACCTTAAGTCCTATAGTAATTAGTAATGAGTTTTTTATACCCGAATTTTTTCGTGATATTGATAGTGATAATTACCAATTTTTGTCTGGTGACCATAGGAATTGGGGCAAAGTAGATAGTATATCTGCCTGTTCTTTTATATTTGATAAGAATGGTCATATCATAGATAAGAGTTATAAATCCTTTGGCGATCCAGATTTGCCAAGTTATATTATACCCTATATAGTTGGGGAAGCAATGGATTCTATCTATTTAATTTTAGCAGATGTATCAGATGATTTTGATTATGATACTTACTATATTCTAGATAGACAGTTGAATGTATTATCTAAGAAGGAAGAAACTACTAGTAGAAACGATCCTATATTTAAAGGTGTATCAAGTAAAAGAGTTGACAATCATAACTTTATTTATGAATGGGATATACATAATTCATTTAAGAGGTTTTATCTAATTGATATTTTTAGAAATAGAATTGACAGCTGTGATATACCTTTCCCTGAGAATAAAAAATTCCTATTTACTCAGATGACTAAATTAAATGATGGGTCGTATCTAATTGTATTGAATACTTATAATAGAATAAAAGGTATGCAAAATAGTATATCATTTTATAGATGGAGAATTGGAGAAGAGGTAGAATTACTTAGGACAATTAATCATAAATTGCCTAATCATTATATGCAAGGTGACGAGGTGTTTGAAATGCCCAATGGAGATATACTCTTTTGTGGCAAGCACCATTTTGTTACATTCAAGTCTAATGGGAGCATTGCTAAAACACACAATGGAGGATGGTACCAGTGGATATGTTTCCCAGCAGCTGACATTGGGTTAACAACAGACGTAGCAGATTTAGAAACTAATTTAGATGACTTATTTGTAATATATCCCAATCCAACACAAAATGGATTAAATATAAAGCTAAAAAAATCAATATCTGGGATTGTTCAAATATCAAATAAAAAAGGAGAAATGGTTCTAGAAGTTGAATTGAATAATTCTTTGGAAAAAAATGTAGATATCTCAAAACTTCCCCCATCAATTTATACGGTAAACATTATAAGTAAAGATATAAAATCAAAGCCTAAAAAATTCGTAAAAATTGATTAGTAGATAACAGCAATATCTACATAAATAATATTGCTTTTACAAACGGTGCTACTGCTTATTCTTCTAATATTCCTGCTTCAGGAATCATACAAACTAATCCTATATTAACATTAAGTGGAGAAACTTATCATTTATTAGATACTACTAGCCCCGCTGTAGATTCTGCTGTAGTCGTTTCATAAGTAAGCATTGATTTTGATGGACAAAGCCGAGAACCTTTACCTGATATTGGTTGTGATGAACTCTCTAATGATCCTTCAAAATCTTATTTAATTCTAAAAAAAATCTAAAACAAGTTTATTTCATAGATTGTTGTAAGAATTAATGCTAAAGTAGGGTTGCAGTACAATCGGTATAATGGTACAACGGTTTACAAACCCAATATCCCAATACGCCAACAACCCAATTCTATCATTCATTCACCCATAAAGTAGGGTTTTTTATTTATTATCCGTAGTAGTAATATCGGTGTTTAACGGCATAACGGTGTATCGGTGTATCGGTGTAACGGCTTAACGGTTTATCATTCAATCATTCTATCATTCATTCAATCACTCAATCATTCATTCACTCAAGCTCAAAATAAAAAATCATGAAAAAATCACCCTTCACCTTAACAGCATTTTTCCTACTAATAGCAACACTCAATTATGCTACTTCTATCACTAGCAATCAAGATGGCGACTGGGCAACTCCCTCTACTTGGAATGGTGGTATCATTCCTACAGACGGAGACGATGTGACTATCGATCATAACATCATCCTCAGTAGTAATCAAACCATTGGGATAGGATCGGGAACAGCTATATTGGTCAATGATAATGGAACCCTCTTGCTCCATCCAAATATTGTCATCAATGTAAAGGGAAATATCCTTGCTTCTGGAACAATTACGCTAAGTGCAGGCGCAGATATCAATATGAATACTTCTACACCGTCATTTATCCAACTCACACCAGGAACTACGATGGCACATCTACAGATCAATGGAAGCTCGAATCAACACTGCACTATACAGGCTATAGGCTCGGCACATACTCGTATAACTGATAATAACGTATCAGGAGGAGGTAGAGTAGTTGCCAATTATTGTGATTTCTCCAAGTTAGGAGGCAGTCCTGATTATAGAGCCATCTCCTATCATCCCATAGCTACTGGAGAGCATTTTAGTTATAATCACTGCAACTTTGACCTATGTAGTAAAATCAAAGTTAATAATAATTATTATCTAAATATACCTGCTGGAGCATACATCGAGTTTTCAAATTGTAAATGGACTAACTCAATAAGAGATCCTAATATTGATCCAAATATAATCTGGGAAACATTTGAAACTTGGAGTAACTATGGTGTGACATTCAAACTCCTAGACTGTGATTTTGATAAACGAGTAGGACTTATTAGAGCTAGAGATTTGGAAATCGAAAATTGTGTTTTCAGAGAAGGTATCCTCGGGTATAATGGAATATATTTTGGTGGTATATATCAATCCTTTAAGCATAATTTTGTCAATTGGGTAAATGAAGAAGTAGAACTCACTATAGAATTTGGCAATACACTAGAAGACTGCATATTTATTAAAGATACTCCAGCCAGTTGGAACCCACATTATATTGGAACTTCAGGAGGTACTGGTGCATTTAATTTTATTAATAATATAGTTTGGTTCACTGGAACACATCCAAATTCTGAAGGAGATGGATTGATGATTGGTATTCCAGGAAGTGGTACTAGAGCTGAAAATATAATCACTATGGAAAGGAATATATTTTTGCCAAATGGCAATGGCCCAGAAGGTGATAATACAGTTTCTGCAACTGGATTTTCCTTGTTATTTGAAAGTGATTATGACAAGCAGATAGTAGTAAAACGTAATACATTTTATGCTTCTGGATGGATTGGTGGTTTGAATCTCGGGGAGAACCAATGGGCAAGAACGGGAGATTTATCTTATGTTAAGTCAAATTTGTTTGTTGGAAGTGATGCACTTGGAGGATCAAAAATATCAGACATTGGATATTGTGAACAAGATGTTTTCTTGGCTCCAAATGTAGATTATAATGGTGGCTATCATCTCCTCAACGCAGAAGCTTATGATGCCAATACCAATTGTGGAAAAGGTTATGATAGCTTTAATTACTCTGGTGACTCTATAGTAGGGGCTCATGATGTAGATGATATGAATCCGATGTTTGTCGACCCCACACGGTCACCAGCATCATGGTCAGGAGACCTAAGTACTACTATGGATTGGCTTTCTCCAGAAGGAGGGCATGAGATAACAGAATTATTGGACTATATCAGAGAAGGTTTCAGACCTCAAAATGAATTTTTTAAAGATGCAGGAGATCCAACAGATGGCAGTCCCGATATTGGTGCTGTAGATATAACAACGACTGTCAATATCAACCCTGAAGTTACTTTGACTGCTCCAGATGATGGAAAAACATACTTACTTGGGAATATCGTAGAATTAGCTGCTGAATCAAATGATATAGATGGTACTATTTCCAAAGTTGAATTTTTTGCCAATGGAACAAAGATTGGAGAAGATACGACAAGTCCATATAGCTATTCATGGACAGATGCGAGTATAGGAAGTTATACATTATCAGCAGTGACTACAGATAATGATGGTGGAACTGCCAATTCCAATAGTAGATTTATACTGATTACTGACCTGAGTCAAACTATAGTTGTAAATGATATAGGTGATGATGATGACTTTAATCATGCTTCCGAGATTTATTTTAATCTATACTGGTGGGAAAGTAATTTTAATATTCCAGCAGAAGATGCAAATTTCATAAATCAAGAAATAGGTGATGATTACTGGATCTTCACATCTGCTCCTGACCAAAATGACCCGCAGTTAATCAAGTCTAGAAGCCTTAGAATGACAGCTAATGCGGAGTTTTTACCACTTGCTATTGGACAAGCAGGGGATAGCCTCTATCTGAGTATCAGATATAAAGATAATATATCTACATTCTATGGTGCTCAACCTATATATGCTTTCAGAGGTAATAATCAATGGGATTGGGTTCAAATAGGAACTATTGGAGGAGCATTTGACCATCAATGGAAAACAGAGATTTTTTCAATACCAAAAACTAATCTGATGGCAAGTGAAAATCGATACAGATTCAAAATAGGAACAGGAGTATGGGGAAGTGGTTTAAAAGCTCCAATTCCAATAGACTTACTAGAACTTGCTACTACAAGAGCTGCATTATCTGACAATCCAGATGTTGCAGGTTGTTATCCAAATCCAGAAGATGGAAATTATCAAAATTTTAATAGTAATACACCTTGGTATGATAACAATGGACAAGCGATATTTCCTACAGGTATAGCCGCAGGATGGACAGGCATGTCTCCAGCTAAATTTCAAGCTGTTGCCGATGCTCAGTTCGATGTGTTAATATTTTATAATTGGATGGATTACTATGCGCCATATGCTGCAGGAGATGTCTGGGACTCCCTCCCATCAGCTGAACATTATGGATTTGGAGAATTTCTTGATGCATGCCAAGATGTAGGACTAAAGACTATTGGTGTATTTCAAAATGATGTAAAATACTTTCCAGTACAAGATTATTTTGGTAGCGAGTCTGCTTGTCTAGATTATATTTCTGCCAAAGTAACCCAGCATAAAGATCATCCTGCACTATTGGCTTGGTCACCTGTTGATGAACCTGATCACTCCCATATTCCACCATTTTATGCACCAGTAGAATGGATATTAGGAGTCAAAAAAGCTATTCGAGAAGCAGATCCTAATCATCCGATATTTGCATTGGAGATGGGCTGGAGAGCTGGTGCTTTTGGACATTTTGAAGATATTGCAGACTATCAAGGCTATGATGAATATCCACAATTTGGTGCTTCTCTCACCTCAATATCAGATGGGATAACACAATTTTATAATGAAACTAATAATAGAAAGCCCCTAACTATGTATTTGAAATCATACGAAAGAACAGCAGCACAATCCTATATGAGTCTAGGGGAAGCATATTTATCACTTATATATGGAGTTAATGGTATTTTTTATTGGGATTTAGAAGGTTCACAACCATTAACACCGGTACTTACACAGATCAATTCAGAAATAAATGCTTTGGAAACAAACGTATTGCTTCCTCCTGCTAGCTTTGTAGATAGAAATGGTATGAATGGTATATGTACTGATGATAGTGAGAGTGTACAACAGGCATTGAAAACAGGAGCTGATAATCTTTCTTATCTGTTAGCCGTCAATACCGAAAATCAAGATGCGAATAACATACACTTTACAATTGATGAATTAGATGCAGGAGTCAATATAAATGTACTATTTGAGAATAGAACTATTACTTCTGACAATGGCTCGTTTACAGATGACTTTGGTGGTTATGGACGACATGTCTATCAAATACCTGGGTTGCCTTTAGCTGTGAAATATTTAAATCCTCTCAAAGCAAGGATAGAGCTTGAGCAAATTATACTTGACTGGCAGACATCAAATGAGATCGATAATCAACTCTTTGAAGTGGAGAAGATAAACAAAGAGAATAAATGGGTGAAAATAGGTTTTGTATTAGGAAAAAATGATGAGGGGAATCAATATATTTTCGTTGATAAAAATCCTTTTATTGGTAATAATACATATAGACTAAGACAAATAGATCTAGATGGTCACTTTACATATTCTAATATCGTTACCATTATCTATAATAAGCTTGAACTCATTATGTTTCCAAATCCGACTAGGGGAGAATTATTTTTTGGCATACGTCCAAATAATAAATTAACAGATATTTGTATTTACAATAAACTTGGTCAAAAGCTAATGTCTA